>JAUTBV010096602.1:0-16880 GCA_032361325.1 Lepetodrilus fucensis
CAGAAATCAATAGCTTTATAACCTCACGTATATTTACCATTCCAGGCACGCTATGGGTGCGAGCTTTGAAACACGAAGGGATAAAGGTCCAGACCTAGGAACATCACCCACTTGCCGAAGACACAAAGCAATGATATCTATAAAAAGATTTTTCCCGTAAGGACATACTTGTCTACCCCAAAAGCAAGCAATTCATCCCCAAAAGCAAACCATTCATCGGAAACTTCAAAAACTACTTGCGTTTCCAATATTTTTTACCCTATATTTGCGGTGTGAATAAAGAAGAACAATATATTGCTCGAATCCATCAAGCGGGTAGCATGCTTTTTCGGAAGCGTGGATTCAGATCCGTCAGCATGGATGACATTGCCAATGAGACTGGGATGTCCAAAAAAACGATCTATAAATACTTTGATTCAAAAGCAAAACTAATCGAAGTGCTCGTCGTTGCACACATTGAAGCTCAGGCAAAAAGCATTTCGGAGATTGCCAAAAAAAGCAAAAATCCTATTCAAGCTATGGTCGAAATTGGGCATTTAGTGTATATCCACTACAAAGAAATGTCTCCTGATGTCATGATAGAATTAAAAAAATATTTCTATGATATCTGGAAATTGGTCGACAAAATCCAAGAAGAATTCATGCTCGAAGGCATTACCAAAAACATGAAAAAAGGAATTGAACTAGGACTCTATCGAAGTGAAATAGACCCCGAATTCATTACCACTGTTTATGTCAATAGTGTGATTACTTCCTGCGATCGAGAAGAAAATATTGCGGGCAAAGAACAGTATTATTTAATGCTACTGGAATACCACATGTACGGCGTCATGACAGACAAAGGACGCAAGCAGTTCAATAAAATAAAAGCCAAATTACGCAAGTAACCCATTGAAAATCAGTTTTTTATGAAAAACAAATCTATACTTTTTTTGCGCAAGCGTCTCCCCAAACTTCCGGTCTTAGTCGGTATTTTATTGATGAGTTCCTCGCTTCTTTTTGCGCAAGAAAATACCTTCTCTTTGGACGATGCGGTCAGCTATGCAACGAGTCATCAGAATGCTATTAAAAATGCAAAATTAAAAATAGAAGAAGCGAATCAAAAAATTCTAGAAACTAGGGCAATGGGTCTGCCCCATGTCAATGCAAGTTTTGGAGATAGTTACTTTCTCAAAAAATCAACTATCCTTTTACCGGAATCTTTTGGAATGGGTAATCCCAATTTTAATAGAGAAGTTTCGTTTGCACAAAATCATAATATTTCGGGAACGGTGACTGCTTCTTCTTTACTTTTTAATTGGACTTATTTGCAAGGCTTGAAGGCGGCGAAAGTTTATAAAACTTATGCCGAAGAAGACTACCAAACGATTCGTCGAAAGGCTGAAGATGATGTCACAAACGCTTATCTACCCGCCTTACTAATTCAAGAGAGCAGTAAGACCTTGCAAAAAAATATTACAAATTTAGGAAAACTTCGAGTGGAAACACAAGCCCTTTTCAAAAATGGATTTGTAGAAGAACTTGACGTCGATCGATTAGATTTGTCATTAGCTAACCTGCAAGTGCAATTGGAAAATCTCGAACGTACAAAAACCATGGCTTTAGAGGCTTTAAAATTAACAATGGGCTATCCTTTGGAAGAAGAACTTCAATTGACAAGTTCGACAGATGATGTATTGGCGAGTATTCCAGATGCGCTCCTTGCGGAAAAATTAAACCTGCTTGCTCATCCGGCGTATCGAACCATTCTAGCAACAGAAAGATTAAACAAAGTTAATATTAAAGCAAAAGAATCCGCTTACTATCCTAGTGCCAATGGCTTTGTGAATTATGATATGAAGTGGCAAGGGGACAAATTAAATGACCTTTTGTACACACCTTCTTCTATTGTAGGCTTTTCTATTGACATTCCAATATTTGCAGGCTTCGGCACAAAAGCTAAAGTACAACAAGCAAAATTACAATTAGAAATGCTCAATAATGGAAAGCTAGACATGGAACGAGGCCTAAGCTTTCAAGTGCGTAATGCCCGTATTGCCTACGAAAATGCGCAAAAAAATCTAAAGCAACGAGAAAAGAACATGACCCTTGCGGAAAAAATATACCATGTTTCCAAAGTCAAATACAAAGAAGGAGTCGGCTCCAGCATAGAACTAAATCAAGCAGAAATGGCGCTCTACCAAGCCCAACAAAATATCATTGACGGAAAATTTGAATTACTCAAAGCAAAAATAAGATTGAAACAAGCACTTGGAAAATAATACCCAAAACTGTTTTAATCTACACACCAAAAGAAAAATACAAAGAAATGAAATTTAAAATACTAACCTTTCTTCTCGTTACCCTTTCGGTACTTAGTTGTAAAAAACCAGCCGAATGGAAAATCCCTGCAGACCTCGAAAGCAAAAGAACATTACTAGTCAAAAAGCAAAATGATTTAGGAAAGCTCAAAAACTTTATTAAGACCCTCCAAGACTCTATCGAGATTCAATCCCCTTCCAAAAAAGAAGGTAAATTGGTCACAACATTGCCGCTTAAGAAAGAAGACTTCCAGCATTTTATAGAGATTCAAAGTAATGTAGAAGCTGAAGATATGGTCATGGCCAGCAGCCAAATGGGCGGAAGCATTTTATCGCTGAATGTCAAAGAAGGAAGCCACGTCAGTAGCGGATCCTTAATCGCAACAGTGGACTCCGAACCCATCCAAAAACAAATCGAACAAACCGAAAATGGGTTGAGTTTGGCAAGAGATGTATTCAACCGACAAGACCGTTTGTGGAAACAAAAGATCGGCACAGAAATGCAATACCTACAAGCCAAAAACAGAGTGGAACAATTAGAAAAAACAATTGAATTATTACAAATTCAATTGAAGAAAGCTAATGTCTATGCGCCTATTTCTGGGGTGATCGAAAGAGTGATTTTGGAAGCGGGTGAATTAGCAGGACCTGGCGCGCCTATTGTCCAAATTTTGAATCCAAGCAAATTAAAAATCGTAGCACAAACGCCTGAAATCTATACCAAAAACATTCGACTAAGACAGCCTGTAAGCGTCATTATTCCGGCGTTAGATGACTTTAAGTTTCCAGCACGAGTTACCTTAATTGGTTCCTCCATCAATCCAGCCAACCGGACTTTCAAGGTAGAAGTGGCCACGCATTCCCATAAGGGAAAGTTAAAACCCAACCTACTTGCCAAGATAATAATCAATGACAAAACTTATCCAGGAGTCATCACGATTCCTGCAGAATTAGTCCGCCAAGATGTCGAAGAAAATGACTATACCCTAATCCTCCTAAAAGAAGGAGATGGATTCATCGCCAGAAAAAAAATCCTTACACTAGGCGAAGCTTATGATGGTAAGATCATTGTAAAACAAGGACTAGAAGAGGCTGACATACTCATTGCTTCTGGTAGTTCTGGTCTAGTGGATGGTGAATTAGTGAAGGTGAAAAAATAATTTTTTGATTCTAATAATCACCTCAAATAGAATCTTAAAAAGTACTCAAATAGAATAATGGAAGAGCTAAAAGACAAAATAAAAAAGGAATTCAAACTATCATCCTTGTCTATCGACAACGGGACTAGCGTGTTTGTATTGATGTTTATCATCATCATTTTGGGTGTCTCCACCTATAATTCTATCCCAAAGGAACAATTTCCGGAGGTCACTTTGAATCAAATTTTCATCAACACACCTCACTTTGGAAACTCAGCGGTTGATATTGAAAATCTCATTACCCGACCCATAGAAAAAGAGTTACAATCTATTGCAGGATTGAATAAAATCACCTCCACCTCTATGCAGGATTTTTCTGTTATTGTGGCAGAATTCAATACCGATGAAGATATTAGTGACGCTTTGCGAAAAGTAAAAGATGCTGTGGACAAGTCCAAATCAGATCTTCCAGACAATCTAAAAACCGACCCGAATGTTTTTGATGTGGACCTATCTCAGCTCCCCATAATGACTGTCAATCTTTCTGGGCCTTTTCCCAATGACGAATTAAAAGCTTACGCAGAAAAATTAGAAGACTTATTTGGAGACCTCTCCGAAATATCTGATGTCGCGATTAAAGGTGCGCTGGATCGAGAAGTAAAAATTGATGTTGATTTACATGCCGCTCAAGCTAGACAAATTAGTTTTAGGGATATTTCTACAGCTATCGCCCGAGAGAATATCACCATGTCAGGTGGTGAAATTAACAAAAATGATTTTAGAAGAGCCATTCGGGTTATTGGAGAATTTACAAATATTGACCAAATTCGCAACCTCATTATCAAGAGCGAACAAGGCTTCCCCATCTACATGCGGGACGTCGCAGAAGTTGATTTTGGCTACCAAGATCGCACGAGTTATGCCCGTTCTGGAGGACTTCCCGTTATCTCCTTAGATATTATTAAACGAAAAGGGGGCAACTTACTTTCTGCTTCAGACCGAATCAAGGACGTCATCAAACTTGCCAAAAAAGAAATACTTCCTGCACAAATAAAAGTTAGTATTTTTAATGACCAGTCCATTCAAACAAGAGATCAAGTAGCTAATCTAGAGAATAGTATCATCTCTGGAATGCTATTAGTGATATTAGTATTATTATTTTTCTTAGGCATTCGCAATGCTACTTTTGTCGGTGTCGCCATACCTTTTTCGATGCTACTAGGCTTCATCGTTGTCAGCATGTTGGGTTATACTTTAAACATGATGATTCTCTTTGGGATGATTATGGCTTTGGGGATGTTGGTGGATAATGGCATTGTTGTTATTGAAAATATTTATCGCTATAGGCAAGAAGGATATAGCCCTGTTGAAGCCGCTAAGCGGGGTACAGGAGAAGTAGCCATTCCGATTATTACTTCTACCGCAACTACTTTGGCAGCCTTTTTACCTTTGGCTTTTTGGCCCGGCCTCATGGGTAGTTTTATGAAATTTTTACCCATTACGTTGATTATTGTTTTGACCTCTTCCTTGTTTGTCGGGTTAGTCATCAATCCGGTACTGGCTTCTTATTTCATGAAGTTAGAGGATCATTCAAAGGAGACGAAAGCAAAGAATCAACGCATCACTTTGATCACGACAGGCATTCTGTTATTGGTTGCTATCTTTGCACATTTTTTGGGTATTTTAGCCTTACGAAATTTATTAGGGTTCGCGATTATAATTGCTTTAGTCAATACTTTTGTCTTTAATTATTTTGCGCAAGTCTTTCAAAATAAATTTCTACCTTGGTTAGAAAACCAATATGATAAATTGGTTTCATTTGCTTTACGAGTACCTATTATTACTCTTTTGGGAACGGTATTATTATTTATTGGATCGCTGGTAATATTTGGTTTGAGCAAACCTAAAGTTGAATTTTTCCCAGACAACGATCCAAAATTTGTCAATGCTTTTATCGAATTACCACTTGGTAAAGACATCAAAGCAACCAACAAAATTTTAAAAGAGATGGAAGTAAAAGTGCAAGATGCTTTGAAACCTTATCAACCTATCATTGAGGAAGTACTTACGCAAATTGGAGAGAACACCTCCGATCCCAATGGTCCACCAGAGCCCGGTGCCTCTCCTAACAAAGCGAGATTGACGATTTCATTTGTTCCCGACAAAGAACGAGGAGCATTAAGCAGTAAAGATGCCTTGATAGCTGTGCGGGAAGCTGTTCAAGGCTTCCCAGGTGTGCGGGTTGCGGTAGAAGGAGACAAGAAGGGTCCT
This sequence comes from Lepetodrilus fucensis, assembly GCA_032361325.1. NCBI lineage: Eukaryota > Metazoa > Mollusca > Gastropoda > Lepetellida > Lepetodrilidae > Lepetodrilus > Lepetodrilus fucensis. Next base: position 5,711 of record JAUTBV010096602.1, read on the forward strand.
CCGACTGGCAAACCTGTAAATTTAGAATTAAGGTCTGACAATATCGACACCTTACTCACCACTTCCGCACGTATAATTGCTTTTATTAATAATCAAAATATTGGTGGAATAGAAGAATTAAAAGCAGATGTCGAATTAAACAAACCCCAATTAATTGTTCATATTAATCGAGAAGCAGCCCGCCAATATGAAATTTCAACAGGCCAAATCGCTTCTGAAATACGTACGGCTTTATTTGGAGAAGAGGCCTCCAAGTATAAATTAGGAGAAGACGAATATCCCATTCAGATTCGCCTTGCGGAAAAATATAGAAATAATATTGACGATTTACTTGCGCAAAAAATCACCTTTAGAAATCCGGCTAATGGACGAATTTCGCAAGTACCTATTTCGGCGGTTGCCACGATTGAATATGGCTCCACTTATAGTTCTATCAAGCGTAAAGACTTGCAAAGGGTCGTAACCGTTTATAGTAATGTCGAAGAAAACTACAATGCGAATGAGATAGTCGCCCAATTAAAAGGATTGATGGAGTCTTATCCGTTACCCAAAGGCGTCTCTTTTGAATTTACGGGGGAGCAAGAAGAACAAGCCAAAGCAATGGCATTTTTAGGCAATGCTTTTAGAATCGCCTTAATGGGTATTTTCTTTATTCTTGTAGCCCAATTTAATTCCGTAATCACCCCTTTCATCATTGTACTAAGTATTGTTTTTAGTACGATTGGTGTATTTCTTGGGTACACGATGTCGGGGGATACATTGGTTATCATTATGACGGGAATGGGTATTATTTCTTTAGCTGGAATTGTTGTTAATAACGCCATCGTTTTGATTGACTATATCAATGTATCCCTAGCTCAAAAGAGGCTGGACATGGGCCTGCAAGCAGACGAGGAAATATCCAAACAAGCATTCAAAGATGTTATTGCACAGGCTGGAGCGGTTCGTTTGCGTCCCGTATTATTGACGGCGATTACGACCATTCTTGGGCTATTGCCCATGGCGCTCGGTATTAATATTAATTTTAGTTCTTTGGTTACGGATTTGGATCCTGAGTTTTATGTTGGCGGAGACAGTGCTGATTTTTGGGCGCCCATGTCTTGGACCGTTATTTATGGTTTAACCTTTGCTACTTTCTTAACTTTGATTGTGGTTCCCGTTTTGTTTTATTCTTTTGGTCGGATGACTTTAACTTTTAAAAGATTAATAAAGGGAAACAGCCAATAAATGACTGATTTGGGTCATTGCAAAAGAAAAGAAAAGTAAACACTTTGCATGACAAAAGCTAAGCCATGATAAACCTAATAGATCTTAATACGGACAACCTCTCTGAAGAGCATATCTGTTGCGCCATTTCTGACAAAAAATGTTCAGACAGCTATCAAGCAAAAAAAGATTGGCTGACCAAAGAATTTAACAACGGCTATGTGTTCCGAAGAATTGATGAAAGAGCCAAGGTTTTTATCGAATATGGCCCTGCCGAAAATGCCTGGATCCCTATCACCGCCCCCAATTATCTTAATATCAATTGTTTTTGGGTTTCCGGAAAATACAAAAAAAATGGCTACGGCAAAAAGCTATTAAAAACCGCTGAACAAGATGCTAAAAAACAAGGAAAAAATGGATTAGTCACAGTTGTCGGAACCAAGAAATTCCACTTCATGAGCGACACCAAATGGTTACTCCGCCAAGGCTTTGAAGAAGTCGAGAAAATATCTAGCGGTTTTAGTCTTTTAGTAAAGAAGCTCAACAAGAAAGCAAACAATCCTTCTTTCAATAAAAGTGTAAAAAGTGGTGAATGCCCACATAAAAAGGGTATTGTCCTCTATTATTCTAATCGCTGCCCCTTCGCTGAATTTCATGCCCTCAATTCTATTCAAGAAACAGCCAAAAACAGAAACCTGTCACTAAAAGTAATTAAATTAAAGACATTGAAAGCAGCTCAGTCAGCGCCCAGTCCTGCCACTATTTTCAGCTTATTCTTAGATGGTAAATTCATCACAACCGATATCAGTGCTTGCTTAGATAGTCGTTTTGATAAGGTCGTCGGCTAGGATTGTAGCAAGCCTTTAAAGGGTCACTTACTTCGTGCTATACCGAAAAGAAACTTTAAACGCAAAGTTATCAATAGGCTTATCAAAAGCATAAGCACCATACCGATAAAATGCGCCACCCCCAAAACCCAAATAAGCTGTATTTAAAATATTAATTTTTAGGATATCGTCAATCTGCAAACCCGCTTCATACAGCCCCTTATCCCTTACGGAAAAATCGACCTGCTCATGTTTATCTGGATGCGCAAGTCTCCCCCACCCCATATTATGGTGAATAATAAAATGAGGATTAAATTTCTTAATACTAAACAACGAACCCAAGCTTTGCGAAAAGAAAACATTGACATATTGATCGGACAAAAACTCCTGTGTCGTGGCCGTCTGAAAATAATTAGAAACCAAAACCGATACCCTACTCCGCCCCTTACTTCCATCACCAGAAAAGAGCAAACCAAAAGGAAGTGGCCTATCTAAAATACCGCCTTCTAAACGAATATTCATCCTACCCAAATTACGAATAAAAATATTTTCCGAAAGGGATGCTTCCAATTTATGATAAGCTAATTCACCTCCCAACACCCCCTTTAATCCTTTTGTATAACTCATGACCAGAACAGGGTATTTAGTCCCTTGACTAATTCGATCTGTCTTCGTCTGATAAAACTTTTCAGCGAAAGCATATCGAAAGTCTAAAGAAAAACTAGTATTCGAATAATTCAAGCTATCTATTTGATTATCAACACGATAGGCATAACGATACTGGGGGCTGACAGCTGTTTTATTTAGCGTAAGTAAAAACTTAGCAAAACGAAAAGCTCGAAAACCAAAGGCCAATCGACTTTGCTGAATGCGATCCATTTGGAAGGCAACCAGCGATCTAAAATCATACTTATTTCGCTCAAATATATTTAAGCGAGCACGACCTGTTTCCCGAAGATTATCTTGGTACTTTGCTTGTAATTCGACCTCATGATTTTTACTAATAGTCCAAATTATATCCCCACCATATTTCCATTTTTTATCCGCCCATCCATAACCACCAAAACCACCAATAGAAATGAGTTTCCATAATTTTTCATTGGTATGCAATCCAATTCCTAGGCGAGTCTCTTCATATTTATTATAAACCAAACATTCAGGAATATCCAAATCAAAAATACCGATACCTACTTTATTAACCGCTAACTTATCGGTCAATTGAACGATGGCATCTAATTTTAATAATGCTCCAATACTATCCACCACCCGATAGCTTACTTTCTCCTCAACCTTCAGGGAATCTACTCGATACTGATTCCAATAATCTGTCGAACGTTTATCCGAATCTTCATGCATAATAAAAGAAGACACCGATAAATCTTTTTTCCGAAAGGAAGGAGACAAATTAACATTAGAAAAATAGCTTCTGCCTGCTACATATATTTTTGCTGCTTTTCCACCTTCCTTCTGCATACCTTTAGGGACCACATACATTTCAAAATTTAGCTTTTTGGGAAACCATTGTGTATGATTAATCCATTCATATTCTTGCTGAATCTTTACATCAACTAAGCCTTTTTCTGCTGGACTGGCAATTACATTTTGGATAGCATAGCCATTTGTATTAATGTAAAGTAAACCTTTCAGCCCATCAAAATGCTTTCCCTTTCGAGGATGAAAAGACAAGACAAAAGTCGTATCAACCTGTTGTAACAGCGTATCTTCTATTTTAAATTCATAGCGCTTCAAACTCCCATTACTAATTGGATTTAGATAATGCACATCATACACGGTGATAATATCTTGATAAAACGCAAAGGGTTGAATATCAGTCGCCAAGGTCGCAAAAGTCGGATGTTTAAAGCCACTTACTTTCGTTGCCAAAACGGTTTCTTCGCTTATTTCTGGGCGCATAAATTTTCGTTCTGTTATGGATTCCATCAAAAACATTGGGCCACCCTGAAACATTGCTTCAAACTGCAAAGCGGCCTTGGACAAACTATCTTCCATGACTAAATCATAAGTCACCTTATTATAGGAAGTATATTGATAAGCAGCAATAAATCTGGGATCATTTTGCTTTTTATTTTTAATAACCAGTCGAATAATACTATTGGCCGGATTTTCCCCTGGACGTACAACCACTTCCGAAATCAACACGGAAGACGGTATCATTTTTACCGCAAGGGAAGCGGAGCCATCCATACTTAAATCATCATAGCCGATATAACTAAACTGGATTTTTTCAATAAGAATGGAATCGGGTACTTTATAGCGCCCATCAATATCTGTAAAAGTACCAAGCGTCGGTGTGCTATTAAAAATAATACTAACAAAAGCTAGTGGTTCATTAGAATGAATATCCAGCACTATGCCGTTCCGCTGCCCAAACAGCAGACTAGAAATAAGAACGAATGAAAGGGTTATAATTAAAGTGGTAATTTTGTTAATCATGAGTAAATAAACGCCAATTAAGGGGATAAATTTTGCTTCTATCTATATAAAAGTGTAGATTTACAGCAGATAAGACCTTACTTTTTAATCAAAAAGCCACCGCCCTATGAGAGCAATCCTTCTCTTTTTAACTTTTGGACTTTTCTTCGCAAGCTGCAAGTCAGATAAAAATGCGGGTTCTGTCAATCACGATCCCTCTTTTTTGCCACCCATGAAAATTGCGATAGCACCTGCCATCAAAGACGATCCAGAATTAGTGGACTTAGTCCAATCTTCCGAAAAAGCCATCAATGAATTTTCAGACAATATGGAAAGCATGGCTGTTGAAAGCGCTGATTTTATCAAAAAACTAAGCGAAAAGAAAGAAAAATCTCTTGGCGATGGATTACGTGCCATGAAATTATTGACTGAATTTGCTGGAAAAAGCAGTGAAATCAAAAGTACTTTGTCCAAATTTGAGACGTATATGGCCAAACGGGAAGAGCAAGAAACCATCAGCGAAGAGCAAATTCAAGCCCTTGACGAAGTGAGTAAAGCTTTTCAAAATCGGCTAGAAGCACTCGGCAAAAAATACGAAGACTTGTTTAAGGACATTAATATAGAGTAGCTTGTGCAAAACAATCCACCGTGAAAAAAGAAATTATCCTTTCGGAAATCGTTTTTAGATTCTCTACCAGTTCGGGTAAAGGAGGGCAACATGTCAATAAAGTCAACACGAAAGCGCAGGCTAGCTTGGCTATTCCAGCCTCCAAGGGACTAACAAAAGAGGAGAAAGACCTCCTTTTGGAAAAACTTTCCAAGCGATTAAACGAGTTCAAAGAATTATCCATAACTTCGCAGCAATCGAGGTCACAGTTACGCAATAGACAAGATGCCGCTCAAAAGCTTTTGGCTCTTTTAGAAAAAGGACTTTTTGTTCCTAAAAAACGAAAGAAAACCAAAATGCCCAAGAGAATCAAGGAGGCTATTAAGCGCAATAAAAGCCATAGAAGTGAACTAAAATCTTCTCGTAAGAAAGTTCGACCTCCTTTTCAAGACTAAAAACAAAATATGAAAAAGATATTTTACTTGTTGTTTCCTTTGTTCCTTCTGCTAGCTTGCGGAGATAAGAAATCCGAAAAAATTTCTACTTACGACGAGATCATGATGATTCATGATGATGCGATGCCTAGAATGGCGGAAGTACAAAATCTTAAAAAAGATTTGAAAAAAATCACACCCGACACCAAAGATTCTCTCCAGCTAGCTACCATCAATTATAGTATCGGCGAACTCACTGAAGCGGATGACATGATGATGGATTGGATGAACCAGTGGGGTGTTAAAAGCAAGGCTATAAAAAAAGATACTCCGGAATATGAAGTCTTCTTAAAAACACAGCGCAAAGAAATTATTAATGTGAGTGACCGTATTTTCCACGCGATGGAACATGCTAAAAAAACGCTTCATGAAATTAAGAAATAAAAGCTTAGTTGGATTATTTCTAATCGCTTTATTTGCTTTAAGTTGCAAAACCTCCGACTCAAAACCTTTACCCATTTTAGGTCGCACCCAATTTATAAATGGAGATAGCATTCCACACACCATTCCAGATTTTTCTTTTATAGATCAAGATAGCCAAATCGTCAACAATGCTACCTTTGCAGGAAAGGCTTATGTGGTGGATTTTTTCTTTACTTCTTGCCCGACCATTTGTCCAAAAACCACGGCTCAGATGCATCGAATTTATCAAGCATTTGGAAACGATGATCGACTCTTGTTATTAGCGCACAGTATTGACACTAAATTTGATACCATTCCGACCTTAAAAAGATACAGCAACAAACTAGATGTCAAAAGTAGCAAATGGCATTTCATTACGGGAAAGAAAGAAGACATTTATGGGATCGCCAATGACTATTTTAGCACCGCTATTGAAGATTCAACTGCTGCAGGAGGCTATGACCATAGTGGTCGATTTATTTTGATTGATAAAAATAGACATGTCCGTTCTTTCTGTGACGGCACCAATGTCAAAGACGTTAATCGCTTTATGAAAGATATTCAAAAGCTACTGGATGAGTAAGTATTTTGCAATACTATTCGTACTGTTAACCAGCTTGTCTTGCGACCAAAATCCTTATGGCAGAGGGATGAAACTCTACACAAAGCATTGTGCGGATTGCCACGGAGCAGATGGCATAGGTTTAGGAAAATTGATTCCACCGCTCAAAAACTCCGACTACCTCGCCAACAATCAAGATAAAATCGCTTGTATTATTCGTGAAGGACTAGACACCGCCATAACCGTTAATGGTCAAGTTTTTGATTTTCAAAAGATGCCTTACAATGATAAGATTGATGAAGTCGCCATCGCTAATATCATTAATTTTATTAATAATGCTTGGGGCAACCAAACAGACTTTGTACAGCCACAGAAAATCAAAATGGATTTAGAAAAATGTCCTAAGCACTAACGGCTAGTAAAATTATCGATGTGCTTTTCAGGCAAATAACCATGCTCTTTTCTCAACAATCCCGTTCCTACTATTTCCTAGCATGAAATGTTCCCTTCCGCACAAACACAGAATCCGTCATAGTCCCGCCACCTGCTCTGAAGGAGAAAGTGCCGTTTACATAAGTATTTGTTTCTTCTGTAATCTCAATAATGCCTGAATTTCCAAGTCCGGCATTGGTGCTCCACACATCATTATAAAACTGCCAAGCACCATCTACTAAGATACTATCGAGCACTTTATACTGAAAGATATTGGTGTAATTCGGATTATTATTTATTTCTGTATAAGTGCCTAACCCATTATAGCCAAAAATATGAATAGAGATATCTTGATCTCCGGCTTCAGCACCAAGAACAATGGCTTTTGCAGCGCCCTGATCAGCTGTTACGAGTACGTTCGCGTCGTCAGAAGAAAAAGTAGTGACACCATTTATCTCTGCTGTCATAGACGTTTCAATTTTTATATCCTCCCCATCTGGGTCGCCAAGTTCGCCAATGTTTTTACCACAAGAAACAAGAGACACATAAAAAAGGGCCATCACTAGTAATAAATTCCAATTCGTTTTCATCTTTTTTTTACAAAGATAATGACACCAAATCCTACTTATTCACTTTTCTTACCAATGGTTCATTTCTGTTTATAGCCGGAAGGAAATAACTTATAGTTGGTAAATAAAAAAAAGGGGATGCCATCGGCACCCCCTCTTTAACTATTTAAAATAGGAACGATTACTTATTCAATACAATCGATTTTGTAACAACCTTTACCATATAATTGGTGTCGATTATTATTAACAATTTGTATAACCCATCTTTATATGTCCCTAAAGACAACTCTAATGGTGCATTAGTAAATTCCATGTGTTCTGAATTCCAAACGGAAAGTCCAGCCGCATTCATCAAACTAACAGTACCCGTCTGTCCTGCAAGTTTAGACAAATCAATGTAAACAAAGTCGCTAGTTGGGTTTGGCCCAACAATCACCTGTTCATCCTTAGCCTCAGCCATTGCAATGGAAACGATATTCGAGTTCAAAACTAAACCATCTGTATGATATGCTTTTACACGATAGTAATTAACACCTGCTAAAGGTGAATTATCCATAGTTGTATAAGCAAAAGTACCACTTAACGATTTGCTTTCAACTTTAGCAATCTCCACATACTTACCTCCTTCAGTAGCAGAACGTTCAATAATAAAATAAGCATTTTTAACACCCGTATTATTCAACCAGTTCAACTTACTCTTTCCAAATTCATTAGTAACACTCAATTCAAAAACAGCTTTTTTGTTTGAACAATCTCCAAGCGCTCCTGACATTTCCATATTCATTGTAAATGGAACCACTTGAGGATAATAGAATGTAGAAGATGTAGCTTGACTTACTAAGTTTAGTTCCGCATTTACAGAACCTCCAAAAGCAAGTTTATTATTCAAACTAGCTCCGTCACCCAAAACAAATGGGAGACCAGAAGACTGCAAAGTGAATTTGGCGCCAGCTAATGTACCGTTTCCAACTAAGACACCACTCATCTCCGTAAAGTAGACTACGCTTCCATCCTCCAATTGATAACATGGAGCACCAATTGAAACACCTGAAGGAACAAAATTAACTTTTCCTCCAAGGTTGAAATTAATACCGAACTCCATGCTTGGGTTATCAATATTCTGAATAGTAGCTGTCAACAAAGCCGTTTCATTAATCAGCTCTGAAAGATTTCCAGAAACTAATTTAAACTTCCCTGAACCAGAGGCTAATGAAGGTGCTGTTAAAAACACCTCATCACCACTTCCACAAGCCAAAGCTGAATTTTTCAATTCATGATTTGCACATACTGGAGAAGGAACCGAGGTTACCGCTACAGAAAACAAACAGAACGTTTCGTTACCACAAAGGTCAGTCGCACGGTATTTAACCATCTCAAATGAACCGATAGGCAAACTTTCTCCAGATATTGGCCCACTAACTTGTTGTACAAAAGTTGCAGGATCATTACAAGTTGTTGTTGCCATAGGTTCTGGCCATTCCATTGTTGCACTAACTGCACCAGGTACAGCAGCCACTCTCAATGCAGTTGGACAAACCATAATCACTTCTGATGATTTGCTACAGGCACCCGATTCTCCACTCAATCCCACATGTACATCTGCAACATAATCCTGAGTAGATAAATTGTAACTAGCATCCTTCGGTTGAGTGACCACAGTCAGATCCAACCAAGTTGTCATACCTAATTCATCTGTGTATAGATTCGCACCCACTCCTACTTGAGGTCTATTCATCTTCCAGGTCGCAAATAACTTTGCCCCTTTCAAAACTCCTTCCCCAAATAGCGTTCCAGTAACATTTCCATAATAATACCAATCCGCAAAATCAGTTGAAAAACATACGGGTGGTATTGGTGCTGGCTCCGCCGAACTAGTTCTTCCAGTATAAACTAGATTAACTTTGAACTGCGCACTTGGATTATCAACATTCTTAACAGTCATCTCTAAAGATGCCGTTCCGTTTTCATATTCCACAAAGGAACCTGATACAAGTGAATAATAATCACTAATTCCAGCAGCCCCTTCTACCATACCTTTCAAGTAAAAATTAAAAGGATTATTACCATTACAATCAACCACTTCTTTCAAGTCTCTCATTGCACATGGAGCGACATCATCAACTTTAATTTTGAACTCACAAGTTGCTGTGCTTCCACAATTATCAGTCGCTGTATAAATAACCGTATAAACTCCTGTCTGTAATAATGTACCACTTATAGGTCCAAAAGTCTGTTCAACCACAACCCCACCTGTTGGACAAGTAGTAGTTGCTGTTGGAGCTTCCCAAACCACTGTTTGAGCATTCGTTCCAGGTACAACAAAAGTCACAATATCATCATTACAAGCAAAGGAAATCTCTCCAGTAGGCGCGTCCTTAACTATAATATTAAAACTACACATTACAGTAGACAAACAAGCATCATACGCTTGGTATACTACAGTATAGATACCCGGTGTCAATTCTGAACCTGATTCAGGTCCTTGCACTTTGACTACTGTCAATCCTCCTAATGGACAATCTGAGTTTGCCGCTGGCGCTTCCCATGTTACAACTGTTCCAGTTGTTCCAGGTGTTAAAGTAACTTCAACATTTGAATTACAATCAATTGTTGGCTCACTAGTCGGTGCAGGATTTACAACAATTGTAAATTCACAAACAACCTCATCATCTAAACAAGCATCCTTCGCAACATATACCACTGTATATGTACCCGCACTTAATAAGTCTCCACTATTTGGACCACTAGTCTGTACAACTTCTAATCCGCCTAATGAACAAGTAGTCGTTGCCGTAGGTGCTGTCCATGTAACAACTTTCCCATTACTTCCAGGTGTAATTGTAACCTCAAAATCCTCCACACAATTCATCGCAATAACTCCTGTAGGTGCAGCATGTACAAGAATATCAAAGCCACATTTCTTTGATGCATCTAAACAAGCATCAGTCGCTTCATATTCAACATAATAACTACCCTCTTCAAAAGCACTACCACTTGGTAAACCCTCAATTTGAGTAATTAAAACTCCTCCAAGACTACATGTAGTTGACGCTGAAGGCGCATTCCAAGTCAACACTTCAGTTGTTGTTCCTGGTGTTAAAGTAACTTCAATATCATTCATTGAAGAACAATCCATCGAAATATTTCCAGTTTCTGCTGCAGTAATTGTAATATTAAATCCACACTTAACAGGTGTATCCAAACACATATCCGTTGCTTCATATTCTACATGATAAGTTCCTTCCGCAAATGCAGTTCCACTTGGAGAACCCGCTATTTGCTCAACCAACAAACCACCTAAACTACAAGTAGTATTAGCTTGTGGTGCTAGCCATTCAATTACTTTTTCAGTTTCACCTGGCTGCAATTGATAAGTAACATCTATCATATCGGAACAGGCTATATCAATATTTCCAGTTTCTGCTGGATTAATTGTAATGTTAAATCCACAAGTTGCTTCTGCAAGACAAGCGTCTGTTGCCTTGTAAGAAATATAATAACTTCCACTCGCAAAAGCAGTTCCACTTGGCAATCCATCTACTTGTGTTACATTCAATCCTCCCAACGTACAACTTGTTGTTGCTGCTGGTGCAGTCCATGTAACCATCTTTGTTGTTTCACCAGGTTGCAATTGATAA
>JAUTBV010096613.1:0-16877 GCA_032361325.1 Lepetodrilus fucensis
TTGAAAAACAAACAAAAAGTAACACGACATGCAGGCGTGCAAGGATAAAACATTACCAGTCCTCGCTGAAAATAACCTGTCGTGGGCGTGCGGACGGGCTCTATTTCTAACACTGGGTATAGCTAGAATATATGTGTGAATACAGCACTGTCAATTATTATTATTATTATTATTATTATTAATAAGTTGTATCTCTCCTTCCCTCTCTTCTTTGTAATTGTATGAAGCTGTTATATAAATGGACTTTCAGTATTTTAAAAATTATTATTATTACTTTAAGTGAAATTCAGACAATTTTTGAATGCAATAGTAGATTAAAAAAATAATTTCTATTGGCAAAAATAAAGAAAAAAGCAAATGCTGTAACGACTACTCACACACAAAGAGACCAAGAACTTTCAATTACAGCAGTATCTCTTTCTCTATCGTAATGCTCAAATAATACCCTAAATAAATCATCTTAAATCCACTTCACAAAAGATTTCCTTTTTCTCATTTCTAAAGATGATGTTTACTTGCTGAATGGTGCCAATTAGGTCCAAATGTCGCAACTACTCTCATGGAGGGGGGGGGAGGGGGGAGAGGAGGAGAGAATACACCCCCCCCCTCCTTGTTGACAATAGTGATCAAATATTGCCCATGTGTGCACACAGACTCCTGGGCAGGGTTGTGAGCACAACACTGTCAGGAGCCTGCAGTTTTCTCACTTGTGTAGGGTTGGGGGGTCAGGGGTCAGTCGACTGTCAACATGTGACCTAGCACAGGTGGAGCTCTGGGTCTGACCTTCTATGACAGCCGCCACACAAAGCTCAGGAGCTCTGATGACCAGCACACCTACTGCCGGTTAAACACACGGCCGGGACGATCTGCACATCTCACACAAACATGGCCACTCCCTACCTACTGTATCATAGAACTACTTTCTGGGTAGCGTTTCTCAAAGCGCTCCTACCAAGCGCTCATATCGACTACGAGACTATTTAGGACTCTCCTAGCGATCTCTAATACAGGAGGATCGTGCACTTACGAGAGCGATATGGTCTCATAGTGGATATGAGAGCTTCGAGAAACGAAACCCTGGTAGTGTGATTAAGTGAATGAGTGAGTGTAAGAGTGAGTGAGTGAGTGAAAGTGAAAGAGAAGACTGAGTAAATGACCGACTGAAAAGTCATAGAACTCTCCTTTCTGGGAATGAGCGAGTGAGTGAATATGGAGTTTAACGTCGCTGCGGGAATCTTTCACCCTTTTGCGACGATTCTGGGAATGAGCAAGTCCTATGATTTTCATGTCTAGTGTTCATGATCTAGGTACAGTGAATGAATACGTGAATGAGTGAGGTGAATAAGTAAATTGAATGAGATTTCCTGGAATGGGTGAGTGAGTTATAGATGTCCTATTAACTTTCATATCCAATGTTCACTGTAGGGATAGAGTCATAGAGTGAGTGAGTGAGCTGGTGAGTGAGTGAGTGTGTGAGCTAGTGGGTTGTTTCTTAACAACCCTTCAGAAATCCTTCCAGAAACAAATTTGCTTAAGATATTGTGAGCAGTATACATGGACTTACAGTGTTGTGAGGGCTGCCAGGTCTTTAAAGGCGCCGTCATCAATCCTGGAGATCTGATTCTGGTCCAGGAGAAGATCCTGTAACATCTTCAGCTGAGCAAACGTCCTCTCCGCGACTGACGATATCTTGTTGTGGGTCAGGTCACTGGAACAGACAGACAGACATACATGAGCAGAGCAGACAGACAGATGTGTTGGGATGTGTTAAATGAGGAAGCAGAAATTATTACTTTCATGAAATAGTTTGAAAACAAGATGGCTGCCATCTATGACCTTCAAAAGATTGGAAAACAAGATGGCTGCCATCTATGACCTTCCTGTTCAGGCGTGTAGCTGCCTAGTATTAGCAGATACGCAGACGCTTCCACATCAATTTCCTAGATAACGTTATTTTTTTAAACAAAACATAAGCATAGTACAGTTACAGTACTGGCGCTTGCACATTAAAATACCCCTAGCTATGCTGTTAATAGAGGAGACGGCTGGAGATGCCCAAATAGATCAGTGAATTGGATAATAAAGCAGGGATTAAAAATAACATAATAAATCAGGGATTAAAAACAACATATTATTGTCACATTGAAGCTCCATAGACACATTCAATTCATCAGCATAAATGCCACAAGTCTACACAAGTGCAACATTCAAGTGGCAATCAGCAATTTGGTCTAGCAATTTGGTCTCATGTTCTTAAAGAAAACATTCGACAAGCAAGTAGACACTATAATAGTTATCTGATCTGATAAAATATGCCATTTTTTTGCTGTGGTTAGCCCAAATATATCTATCAGAACAACTAGGTATATTTTACACTGAAAGAAATATTTAACTGTTGAAGTGTGAAGCAAGTACACTGAAAAGTGACGTAACGCTATGTTTTAACTTTCTCCCTACTGAATAAAATCAAAGTGTTATATTTTTGCATGTGATCGGGCAACTTGAGTCGCCTTCAGCAGGGCTGCTGGATTAGGCACAGGCACTGTTCTTTATAGCATCTCTGGTTGTCTCCAGCACTGAGAAAGTTAAACGATGTTAAATATTGGCTGAGGAAGCTGTGGAAGTCTCTTCACTGTAGAATATTTTGGTTGTACGGAAGTAAATTACCATGTGAACATACTTTGTAATTATTACTCATATTTAAAAGAAAAGAAAAAACCCAAGATAAAAATTGGTGATGGCCTTTAAGCCATACATAATTATGTTTTTTTTTCTCTAAAAAAAAAACAATCAAAAGAAATATGCATAAAAAAAAACCCACACACAATCTTTTCAATTTCTCTTTTCTTTTGCCATTACAATGAGTGTCCCTACTCTTTGCTAGTCACGTGACATCACTTGTTTACTCTCCGTCTCTCTATCCACCAGGTAAAAAGCAATAAATAAAAAAAATCTAATTTTAAAATGAGATAGTTGTCACCGATTTCAATAGGGTGTAAAACAGTTTTCAAATATTGCTCATTGTGTAAGGATATTGACAGAAATTCCTCCAAATGAACGAAGCGAAACAACCAACTTCCTTTAGACCTAGTCGGGCTCAAAAGGTTCCACACAAATATGTCAATGCACAAAAGTTTTGCCGACCGACTCAAGTGTGTTTCACCTGCCAGGATAGAGCGAGTTTATTCAAGGTGAAAATATGTATTTTCATACACTAAAGCAGCTATGCTATATCTCCAATCTGACATCCAGTCGCTATCTTACAATTTGCCACCACGTTTTGAAAAGTGCCTCGGTAATAAAAATACGGTAAATTGCTCGGAGTTGACACAAACATGATCGTGCCCACCGATTCGTGTACGACATTCAAAGGCCAGCCTGTGTAAAAGGTAGCCTCCATTTTCCAATAACTTGTCCCGAGCCAATTCCTGGTGAAAGGATCGCGTACAACAGGACTACTGTGCGACAAATACCTTGTGGCTCCCCCTGGTTCGTCCCCTTCAAGATTCACGCCGTTATGGCCAGGCAGTTTATTAACTTCTTCGAGTGCTGGTCTATTCATAATTTCAACCCTGTTTGCTAGTACACTGGCCGTGCTTAAGACAGCATACACTTCAAATTTTCCACAGTTTTAACTCCCAAAGCCCACTTCATTCTCGAAATACGAACTGGGTATGTAAGAGTCTTGTCAAGGAAACAAATTACTGTGACAAATCCGACTTGAAATTCGACCTATTTCAATTAGAAATAATAAGACCCTGTGCTACTTACAAATACGAGCAGACCAACACAATACCACGCTACCCAAACCTGTGGGACAGAATACTTCCCTAGAATTATTTCGTTGACATTCGAGGCCATCTGTAATATCATTTGCTAATATTGTGATACAACCATGATGGAATAGCATTTTCTTCACAAAGTCATGTATATAAATAAATCCCTAAACTGATGACATGGTATCTAATCTATAGCAAGGATGGCAAACAAGTTATGGCATTAACCGTGAAGCCATCATCCTACGGAGTAGTTTTCCCGATGTTATTTCCATCCTCTAAGGTCTCGTAAAAAAATACTCTGGTTTTTAAACTGCCTCTCCCCTTGGGGGTCGACCTCCAGACCAGGTCGGGGCACCCAGCTATGCCCCCCCCCTGTCCCCCACCTCTCAACCCCCATGCCCCCCATCCACAACCATTTGTCGTGGATTGACATTCCAGCCAGCACAGCCTACACACTGGGTGATGGCTGCCATATGTGCTGCTACCTTTGAAAGTGCCAGTTGGCCAACAACACAAATAAACAGCGCTGCAGTTTGGAAGTCTTCTCCCGATCCGATTCCACAAACGGATCCCATTTTTTTATCATTTGGAAAAATTCAAGCAGCAAAGTTGCCAAATCGACTTCCTTTCTGGCAGACTGATCACAGTCTTCAGCAGTAATTAGTAGTATCTGCTTTCTGCAGAACCAGTCATCGTGGTCTCAAAACAACATGGCCGACGGCTGCTGGTCTTGGGTAAAACCGGCCAGGTACACACACACACACACACACACACACACTCACACACACACACACACACATGCCAACCTTCAGGCATCTGCCTGTGTACCTTCAGAAACAACACCCAGTCAGTTTTCTAAAACTTATCAAGCCGCAAGCCCCCCAAAAACAGATGAGTTCCAATCAAAATCTGTACGTCACAGGGCCCAGGGTTGGGCAGTTTCAATGTTGAATGAACCACAGCCAGAAAGATAACTGCAGAATCCTGTCTGAAATCCTGTCTTCATCAACGCCAAGCCTGCACCTGCCCAAACTGTGGAACAGCTTATGACATCAATCCCATCTGAGAAAATAACCTCACAACTTGCCTGCTAAATATTTGATCATATGGTATTAGACAACTTTATCAAAGCATGACCATGATGAAGTGCAGAGCTAGCAGACGGGCATGTGTCAAGCAGACAGACCAGCAGAAAATACAGCTATATCAGATCAGGAAACCCTATCACCCAATCCCAACATGAACTTCCATCACTATCAGCAGACTAACTTGTTAACTTTGATAGGAACAAGTTTACTCCATTTCTTGCAAAGATAAAAAAATTTGGCTTCATTTCCTTCAAATACAATCTTGTTTATTTTACATAATTGTTTTTAGTATTATGCAATTTGGATGTTTCTATATGGATATGTTGTAAGCTTTTATGAAGTGTGAAATTGGTCAATAATTTATTCATTACTCGTAAAATCAGTTTTATCACGGCAATATGTTTCACGGTAGGAGGTGACATAGGAACAATCGTTGGTTTTTCATAAACAGCAATATAAATTATCTTTTATTTCCAATTATGCATGCAATTACAATAAAATATCTTCCGCCTCTAATTCTGTATCTGAACAAAAGCTTCTCGACTACAATGAAAACTTCACACATTTACATCCATGATCTCCTTTAACATTAAAGCTCTAGGCAAAATAATTCTATGAGAACGTATATCCTTTTGACGATAGCGCGACTCTTTAATGTATTTTTATCCAGAAAATATATTCAGTTGTTACTGTGTCCAAACAGACAGGCTCAGGGATTCCGAGGAGGCTGTTATGTACGGGACTGCTCCGACATTCTCCTTGTTATTGTTGCGATTCTCACACAGGCCCAGTACCACTCTGAACACTGACGCCTCCCCTCAATACCCGCCATTCAAGTCCACTCATGCAGGGACGCGGTGATCGTCGCGGGTCTCAGTCGTGCCCATGGTCCGGGGAGGATGGTAGGGGGGGGGCGGGGGGGTATAAGAAAGAATCCTTACCAACCCACTACTACTACGACAATTGTCATATTTATTTTCAACAAAAAATAGCAGATGCTACATCTTTAACAGTATCTTTGGGAGTTTTGTAGGAAGATTTTCTAGGAAGTTCTAAATAGAAAAGGACTCCTTTCTGTGACAAAGATACTTTTTTTTCTGTGTACACCCACTGAGCCCATATCTTATTTTTATTTTTGCATTTCGCGAATGAATTATCTTTTCAGGTCAGACTCCTTGTGTGAAGCTATTGACGAGAGGCACCTGAAGGCTTCTGCCTGCTGGGGAGTTGACAGCAGATGGCCGTTTGTAAGTCACCTTTACATGTCCAGCCAGAATTGAATCATGCTCACAGTGGAACCCACTGAGCTCAGTCAACGGTGGCACGCTCAATCGGCTCAATCGGTGGCTGACGGCGCTCGTTTATGGAAATCAAAATCTTAGCAGACGACACTCTCATCAGAGCAGACCAACGGAAACCGTTTGACAGAAATGTTTACAGACCAATGTAGAAGAACACATCATATGGGAATAAAGTTTGTTGTAAGACAAAAATAACCGTAAATTCATCAACATCTGTTGTAATACTAGTAGTATATAACTATCACCAACAACAATCAAAATCAGTTGTAACACTAGTAGTATATAACTAGCAACAACAGCCATCAAAACCAGTAGTAATACTAGCAGTATAATTCGAATCAAGTACCAATTATAAAACATGTCCATTTTATTAGTATTTTTAGTGTAATTTTGATCAAGTTTGTGAGATAAATGTTAACAATATTATCGGGTAAAAATTCACCAAAATACTTACAGTTTCTTAAGGTCCTTGCAGAAATCCCAGCAGTCAGGCTCTATAGCATTGATGTTGTTGTTAGAGAGTGTTCTGAAATCAAAAACATGGCATAATGAATCTTTGTACAAACTGTCTCAAAACAAAATATTACATTTGCCGATATGAATTTAAATCTGCATCACGATTTCCCAATTCAAATTCCTGAGATGAAAGTAATACAGTATGCAAAAATATTTAATCTTCAACAAGATCTGGTTGTCATAAATGCAAAATGAGAAAAACTTTCACATTATGCCCACATCATGAGTTTTTCAATGATTGAATGACAACTGTGGAGAAATCAAATTTGGAGAAAAAAAAACATATTGGCCCAATATTCAAAATATTCATAAATTCTACAAAATGGACTAATATTGTTTCTTGACACTGAAGAAAATAGAAATCAAAAACTTTCCTATTTCATTTAAAAAAAATAATATGATTATTGACTCATAGTTTATCATGACTTGTATGAACCCCTCCCATTGGAAATGCGTAACAAATCTGGCAACTGCCATAAACATTCCCGTAATTAGGTAAATAAAGAAGTGTGGTAATAAAACAAAGCACCATTAATTGCTTCACGCCTGTAGAACGTATGCAGACATTTGCAAGGCATTATTCCCAAACGAAGCTATAAATATTGTAATATACCGTCTCTATTTCCATCCTGTGATGTAAACAGTCGTACAGCCATCATCTCTCATTATGTCTCCATTTCCACACCTGATTCCTCTCCCTGGCCAATTACCCGTTCTAATATCAGCCGATGAAAGCTGTGGTTGATTTGCAAAACACCCGACAACGACACTGTGTATTTTTGCAGTGGCGGCCATCTTTATATCAACATCTGCATGTTGTCTAGAATCCTACGTCCGACCTTTTCGATAGGCGTGAACTCCATATACTGTCAACAATATGGCGACCAGATGGCCGTCCCCCATCGCGGAGACTGGCGGCTGCCATTACGGCCCAGCTCGGACACTCTATAATGCCTTTTAATTCCTTTGTTTGAATGGTTTTAAAACCATGTTCCAGTTTGGACTGCGGAGTTAGTGTTAAAACACAATTCACATTGTTTACGCAATGCTAGAAATCCAGATGCCCGTTTGGCACATTTTTTGAACCCACATTAAAGGCAATCATGAGAAACTAAAGGTTCTGTAGATCACCTGGCACTGTGAACATGACTCTAATAAAATGCAAAGTTCTTCTACAAATCAAATTTTCACATGCACCCATTTCGGAATAATTAACAGGAAATAATACTTTTAACAAGTCGACATAGATTGCTATGGTAGTATCGGTTAATACCGTACATAATGGTAAGATGCCATACTCTGATTGGCTACTAGGATTTGAAAGAGTCCATGGTTGTTATACGTTTAGAGATATTTTAACACAGAACAATCCTGAATCTGATCGATAAAATATATATCTGAATGATGATAATTTCTGATGTGAAAATTGTGATTTGTCACTTAGCATTGCTGTATAAACCTTTCACCCATACGCAACAATTCTAATATGAAGAACATAAGATTCTATTTTAAAGTTCCTTGATTGTTCCAATAATACCAAAACAATGTTTCTTCAACACCAAGACGTGAATTATCAACAATGTACATTCAGCAAGATGGCCACCACCAACAAATTCACCATCTACATCGTCCATGAGCTGAATGAAACGGCTGTAGCTATTGGCTGAGCAGCAACACCTACACCTGCCTGGCTGGATTCTCAGCAATCAGTCATGATCGCTCAACAGGATGTCAAAATAAGCCCTCAAATTTGTTTTTCTAGACAGACAGTAATCTAACCGTCATAAGAAATAGGCCTATTGTATACCACTGGCAATACTAAGCTCACTCCTAGCCCTAAATTATCCTACACAGCCAACATTTAGATATAAACCCTCGACATGGTACATAATTAATCTTATTCAGAAATAACTGTCAATTTTAAAGATTTAATTTCATAGATACCCCTTCCTGCCCATGGCATTGTGTAATATTTTTATTTAAATTTTCTTAAACTTTCATTAATTTCATGAATGCAGATTAGTCACACTAATTTATTGAAAAGTTGCAGAAGAGAAATGAATAAATAGGGATTTTGGTTGTCAGAAACATGCTGTTTTACTGAAACAGTATTTTCCTGACAACTCGAATCATCAAGACATTTCCCACTGTGGATTATGAACCATGATTTCAGGGTGGGTAACCTTAATAAAACAAGTTCCAAACTCTTGAATTTAAAATTGTAAAACTTTTTTTTTTTTCAATGAAGTTATTGGACATTCGGGACAATTTCACTACCAATTTACAGATTTAATACTAAGTTTGCCGGGACATATCCACAATGAAATAAAAAAAGGTCGTGCAGCCCGGACAGCTACAGCTGTGTACGTATACAGGGACACCCATTGACGGATACAATATACCACAAGTCCCGACAACGAGATCTTGTGAGGTACATACGCATCTAGGATTATACGTTTGCATGTATTTAACCACAAAGCTTTCTTTCAATCCAATTTTTCTGCTTAAACCCAAATCAAACGTATGTGAACACTTCAAATTCAATTCACAAACCAATTTCGTCTGGATTTTGTGTGTGACAAAGATTGTGCAATACAATCAGAGGTCTGATAGATGTGCATAGTGCTTGGTCCACTAGCTAGTCTGTAGTGTTACCTATCATGGCTAGTCAGTGGTGTGGCCTATCATGGCTAGTCAGTAGTGTGGCCTATCATAGCTAGTCAGTAGTGTTACCTATCATGGCTAGTCAGTAGTGTTACCTATCATAGCTAGTCAGTAGTGTTACCTATCATGGCTAGTCAGTAGTGTTACCTATCATGGCTAGTCAGTAGTGTGGTATATCATGGCTAGTCAGTAGTGTTACCTATCATGGCTAGTCAGTAATGTGGTATATCATGGCTAGTCAGTGGTGTGGCCTATCATGGCTAGTCAGTGGTGTGGCCTATCATGGCTGGTCAGTAGTATGGCCTATCATAGCTAGTCAGTAGTGTGGCCTGTGGCCTATCATAGCTAGTCAGTGAGTGAGTGAATATGGAGTTTAACGTCGCTGCGGGAATCTTTCACCCATTTGCGATAATAGCTAGTGTGACCTATCATAGCTAATCAGTAATGTGTGAAAATTATATATTAAGAATGAAAACTATATGTATTACTTACAGGTGTTTGACAGATAATAATCCATACATCCACCCCTTCTTGACACTAGTAATGTTGTTGTGGTCAAGTTGTCTGAAAAATACAAAATTCAATAATCAATCCTATGAAAATTGAAGTACAACATTAAAAAAAAACTACAGTGGATATTTTCATATATAAAGAAACATTAATGATTTGAGCATAGAAAGAAATACAAACGAAGATACAAAAGATACTTTTTTTGAGTGGTGAGTGAGTGAATATATGGAGTTTTAACGTCGCTGCGGGAATCTTTCACCCATTTGCAACGATTTTTTAAGTGGTCAGAAATTAATACTCACAGAATTTCAACTTTGTCCAGGCCGTAGAAGGCGCCATCCATCAAAGTAACAATGGAGTTTCTTTTCAGCTTTAATACTCGTAAATGTTTCAATTCAGAAAATGCAAGGCCGTCTATTTTCTGTATCCGGTTTCTTGTTAATTCCCTGGAAAACAATAGAATTATATTACAACATATTGGAGGTATATCAATAGTATTTCAATAAGTATAGCATTTATAGGAAAAATATAAAAACCATAAATATATATATATGGATTGTTTTGCCTTTAAACACCACATACTGTAATTTCATATTCATGTAAAAATATGAAAACCACATTTATGAAACTGAAACAGTAGTTATGGACAGCGGTTTCAATTTAGACAAACGTTAAAAAGTTGCCTTCATATAATTTACATAATTAAAGGCACAGTTTCCTAATAAATCAGGTAATATTGTTAAGATGGCAAAGAGAGCCTTATAATGAGGAAGACTGCTTTACTGTACTGTTCGCTCTTAGTATCCACTTTACACACAGGTGGTCAAGCTAGAAATATAACACTGAGCAGCTGATGATTTGAACATTCCTTACTATAATAAACAACATAGGGTGTTCACAGATCAGCTCAGATTCACAGACCGCCGGGTCAAGTCATTCAACAGTGACTGGCCATCATTTTGGGCCAACCCATGACCTCGACTTTCCAATATAAGTACAACCAAGATGAAACACAGAATATCCACAGAAATTATGACCCTTTGAACAGTGTTGAAGAGAAACCCTGATTTCTTTTCCATATTTTCCAGTGTTTTGGCTTGAACTTAATATTTTATTGGCTTTTGAAAGACTAAATTTCCATATATTATAGTTAGGCATGAAATGCAATGACACCACCATTTGGTAGATTATTTCAGTAAATATTTTATGAATGATAAACAAAAAAACAACAACAAAAAACAATTTCTTACTTTGTATTGACCTAACCAAATTAAAAATATTAAAAACGATGCAGGATTGGAAAAGTTTGAAGTGAATTTGATCATTATTATTATATATAAATTTGTGTATTGCTATTTGTTTATTTGTACTTGGTTACACCTAGTATGTTTAAATATAACATAACAATGGATTTCTTTTTAAATGACATCAGATTTGACATATAAAATAGTACAGTGTAGTTATTTATAAGTAGAAGGCAAGTTGTCAAATT
This sequence comes from Lepetodrilus fucensis, assembly GCA_032361325.1. NCBI lineage: Eukaryota > Metazoa > Mollusca > Gastropoda > Lepetellida > Lepetodrilidae > Lepetodrilus > Lepetodrilus fucensis. The sequence continues at coordinate 11,351 of JAUTBV010096613.1, forward strand.
AGCACAGAAACACAGCCTAGCTCAGAACAGCCTAGGAGAGCACCTGCATGAAATTAACATCTGATTACATAAATATCAATTTCCATACATGATGAAATAATGGAGTCCATAAGTGGCTTCCCCCATCATTAGACACCTGTTTTAGACAGAACTCCCGTGGAAATATGCCACACCAATTAATGGTGGCATCCTGATGAAAGTCAGCCATTGTCAGTGAATATACACTCTCTTTTTTTTAAAATATATATTTTTTCTAAATTGCCTTGTCAAGTAGTTTATAAACAATTAATCTCAGAATTTATACATAATAAACATGTTAGATGCTTGTCCATTTCAGAAGGAACTATCTTGGAGTACTGCGGCAATATAACAACATTTTGTTTTTAAAATATTATAATATAAAAACGTGTTTGACACAGAAAATGGTATTATCTCAAAATCATAATCTAGATTAATCTTTGCGCAGTAATTTTCTTAGATATAATAACAAACTGTAAACCAATACACAGATATTACAAGTATTTTAAATGTGTGCCGCTAAATGTAACTTGAATCATGATATGTAGAGATGTAACTTGCCAACAATATGTTGCTGTCAACAATCTAGAACTAGAAGCAGTATCACATTTATCAATTCAATCAGTAACTAAGCACAAAGTATTTAAGGCTCTTTAGGTATCACTGATCACCCTGAATCAGAACTTGCAATTTATAGGCAATAAGGTTAACATTGATCACTTTCATATTCATGTCCTATAATAACGCACAATGTTTTATTGCCTCCATAAATCTCAAATGTTTCTGCTCTGCTCACTGGCCTTCCTTTAGCCATTATCGTGAATATCCACTGACTTTAGCGTGATTATTCACTGACCTATATCTGCCCATGAGCAAATCGCTGGGTTACTGTATCTCTCCCCCAAAAAAAATATGACAAAGAACTTCCGAATATGTCAATAGATTTCCAGATTGCTGTCGTAGTAACGACAGATCTTGACTAATCTGACATGTTTTGATAACAACAGTTTCTCATATCTGATAACCATGATCATTAGTTGGGCGATTACAGACAAATCTCCATTTTTATTAAAGCTTGTCATTTTCTACATTACAAGAGTCAATATATTTTATTTTTTTATTTTTTTTGGTATTGGGGATTTTGGAGTCGTTTTCAAGATTCTTTCACTTGCAGCATGGCTTAGGGCAGTTTAGGGCACGAGGAAACCTGCAACATCTGTAGCGCTGAATGTTGCAGTAAACCTGCGAGCACCGGCTGGTACTGACAAGACCAAGGATGATAACTGCATTGCCACTCTACAGACAGTGCATCCTGTCAATATTGCGTCAGAAAGGTAACTCTCGTTAACATTGACGCCAGGCCCCCAGTACAGGATTTGAACTCGGAACCTTTGGCTCCGAATTCAAAATATTTTACCACTGTGCTACCCCATAAAACTTAGCCAGAAATGTCCTCGGGGGGCATTTCGGCAACAGATTTGATTTTGGATCTGGCACCCAACATCGTAACATATCACTTCGCATTGTTAACTAAAGTGTCCACAACTCTGGTGATACTTACAGTGTTTTCAGATTGGTAAGGTTGGCGAATTGGTTCTTCTGCAATTCCATCAGCTTGTTCTTGTTGAGCTTCAGCCATGTTAAGGATGTCAGATTGTCAAAGGCTCCCATCTCCAGAGTCACAATGCGGTTATTGTTCAGAAATCTGTGAAATCAAACAGAAAATCAACATTTATGTCATCACATCGTCATTCATCTAGGGAGAGGACCGAGATAAGTGTTTGCGCTTCTGTCTAATCCCATTGAATGTATTGTCAATAAAATATATTGAAATCAATTCGTTTAATAAAATTACAATTAATAATAATATCCATACTTATTGCGCGGGAAAAAAATAAATCAATTTCAATGACACAGAACTGTCGTCAAATTCTCATCTACTTAATAAAATATCAATATTTGTTTATCGATACTACATGAAGAAATTAAATTTAAAATTTTATTTTTTTATTTTCTTTGAATTGAGGTTTAAAGTCGCTTTGTATAATCTTTCACTAATATTTTAATGACAGAAGACATAAATATATAGCATTGATGTACTCTATAGTAAATACTTACAGTTGTTCTAGTTTGGATTTGGCAGGAAAAGTTCCAAGGGGTAAGTCCATGATATCATTATAGTTTAAATCCAAATTCTGCAAATTTGGCATCGATTCAAAAGCATCTGGGTTGAGTATGTTGATTCCATTATGGTTCCTGCAATATGAAATACAGAAATTAAGCATTGATAGAAATTCAAATGACAGTAACCTGAATATACGGTACATATTTCAGGATATAGTAAAAGTAATTTTCTTTATTTTCGCTTTGGAATACAATCGACAAAAAATTAAACACAGAAATAAATAGAAAGAAAAGAATCTCCCTAAAATCAAAACCAGTCATAAACATAGAACTTCCTCACATAGGCAATAATTAATCTGGTGTAAACAATGAGAGGTAAAATGTACATGGTTAACCCTTTCCCCGACTGATTATTTGTAACAACTATAGGGCATCTATGGATGCCGAAGCATGGAAAAGGTTAAAATTATCCGTATTCTTAAAATTCTCAACTCCCTCTTAACCCTCTCCCTGCTGGACTAGGCACAGACACAGCTCTTTATGGCATCTCCAGTTGCCTCCAGCATTGAGAGGGTTAAGACACCACCAGGTGAACATATGGTAGACTGGAAATAATTCCGCGTAGTAATGAACACTCGGCTGTAATCACTGATAATTAGAGTGAAGAATGCTGGGAAATTGAGAACAGCTAATTATGAACACCTGGAGATGGTTCACATGATAACCAGCATCAGAATTCACATGATAATCAGCATTCACATGATAATCAGCATTCACGTGATAATCAGCATTCACGTGATAATCAGCATTCACGTGATAATCAGCATTCACGTGATAATTGACAGCTTCAGGTGAAAACAATTACGTAATCAAATTAATCATTTTTTGGCCTGGACACTCACAATACTGTATGTATGATAAACCTACAATCTATTGTATGTATGGCAGGTTATAGTAACTTCTGTGTGGTTCAATGCTGGTTTGACTAACTTGTGAAAAAGATTTGGAGATGCGGCCTGTTATTATTGAAAAATAAGCCCACGGGCAGATGAGAAATCTGTGGAAATATGTTTAAACAGCTTCAATGTGTCAAGTGGTAGAAAATGCTACAACAACACACTGGTCTCCACAGGGGAGGGAATTCAGGCCTGTGATTGGCTGTGGAAATTTTCATGGCCCGCTATCCAAAATACTGTGGTGTATTATGACAGATGTGTGTGTGTGTGCTTGTTCATATTCCATTCCCTCCAATCCTTACACCCCCATACCCAACCAACGAATCCTTACACCCACATCCCCAAACCTCATCCCCAACTAACAAATCCTTACACCCACATCCCCAACCAACGAATCCTTACACCCACATCCCCAACTAATGCATCCTTACACCTACATCACCCACATCCCCAACCAACGAATCCTGCAATTGGCATCTACTAATAAAAGGCAATTTAGCTGTATTGCCCTGTTGAAGGCAAATTAAATAGTTGCCTTTCTGGAGGCAAAGGAAATAGTTTCCATGATAGAGGCAAGTTGATTTGGCATCGTGGAGGCAATCAAGAACTGCCCTGTTAAGACAAGCTCTTGTTGCCCTTGTGGTGGCAAAGGAAATAGTTGCCATGATAGAGGCAAGTTAAGTTGCCATCATGGAGGCAATCAGAATTGCCAGTGTTAGTGAGTGAGTGAGTGAGTGAATATGGAGTTTAACGTTGCTGCGGGTTAGAATTTTCTAAGCTCTTGTTGCCCTTCTGGAGGCAAAGGAAATAGTTGCCATGTTGAAGGCAAGCACAGTTGCCATGTTGGGAGGCAAGCACAGTTGCCATCCTGGATGCTTGCCCTGTGGGAGTCAAGCTGAGTTGGCCTTGTGGCTAGAGTTGCTCTGTAGACAAGTGCAGCTCCTTGCCACAACCCTGCTGCTTGCACCTGGCCACTTCCTGAGCCAATAGCATGCCACGCTGGATAATTGTACAATTTCTGAAATTTTCAGGTGCAGTTTTCTCTTCCACCAAGTACTAGGCAAATAAACAACACGTTAGTTGGTTGAATTAGTTCAGTTTTAACACGCTTTCAAGATTCTTTCACTCATATAAGATCATGACTAGTCGACTAGGAAAATCTGGTAGTCGTTGGTTGAATTAGTTCAGTTTTGACACGCTTTCAAGATTCTTTCACTCATATAAGATCATGACTAGTCGACTAGGAAAATCTGGTAGTCGTTTTAGCCTTAAGAAAAATAAATAAAATTGTGACACATAATCTCATATTGTAAATCTTCTAATCCTAGATTTGATCTGGATTCATATTAAAAAACAACAATGCGTAATACATCCGTTTGGAATTAATGTCATCAACAGGTATGTATACACCAGCCAGAGACGACATGGAACAAATTGGAAGCTTAATAAATGCGTGGACAGGAAGAGTTTAAATCCCTGTACTTCTCCCCGAGGGTCCTGAAGGCACGTTCTGTGTGCTCGCAAGTAGAGACCTTCACAACGTTCTACGAGCAGTGTGCGTTATCTCCCCGACTCAGCCAAAGATCGGAGCAATTCCCGCTCAATAAGCTGTCTCTCCATATCTAATGGCCACATTTATCACACTGGTGGGTGTGAACTGTTTGGAGATACCAGCAAGGTGTGCAGTAGATAGTTCTAGTAGCATAGTGACCAAAACAGGTGGCATGCATCCTCCTTAAAAAGCTAACTTCAAATTTACAGTCCAGACAATTTTTTATATTTTAATATGTAATCCTCATGCCAGGTATACAAAATGAATGTCCAAGATGGTGAATAATATTACAATTGATGTGAACAATAAGAATTGATCACAAAGGCATGGTATATACTGTAAATCATGAAATTAATGCGAGCAGAATATTAATGCGAAAAATGCGACCGCCATATTGTTGCATTTTATTGCTGCGCGATAAATTTAATAAATTCATGATTTACAGTATATGCCAATATCAGCCGAGTAATGAAAAGGGCTAATGGTCAATTTATAGCAATAAACCACTAAAACATGTCATGTTCACATATATACTTACACAGATAATTCTCTTAATAAAGTTGAATTTTTGGAGAAAACTGGAATTTCAGTCAGTTTGTTATAGTTGAGTTTCCTGTAAACAAAGGGGGGAAAAGATCATATAAACAATATGCCAGTTAAAGACTATGTTACCATGGTTACCAAACTATTACTGTTGTGAGCATGTTGCAGTTCTATTAATCTGTATTTAACAAGTATATTGTATGGTGATGTGTGTGTGAATATGGATGGAGTTTAACATCGCTGTGGGAATCTTTCACCCAGTTGCGACGATTGTATAATATGGAAACAGCAAAATGTGTAATAGATAATAGATAATATATATACTTACAGAACT
>JAUTBV010096624.1:0-16870 GCA_032361325.1 Lepetodrilus fucensis
GTGATGTATGTGCGAAGCGCAGATCAACACATTTGCACTAGTTTACGTGCTGTACCCACCACTTACCAGGCCTATAAGTAAGACCTATGGCAACAGCATCAGCACCACCACTACTGTCACAGCTTGTGGACAGTCTGTTCTAGTTCTAGTACTTGTGCACCCAAGACTCCCAATAGTCAGATAGTACAGTAACATTATGTCAGTTGGCAAGGCGGTGTCACAGTATCACAGTTTCCGCTATGTTTATGCTCTCCCACTGAGTTTCAATGTATTTCGCATTCAGGCTTTTGAAAATACTACAGAAATGTGTATTCCTTCTTCAAGAAGTGTGTCACTCTGACATTATTCAATAACATGGAAGAATATCTATACAAACACATTATTCCTCTTCTTTCTTTTTTTCTTCTTTTTAAAAAATGTGTTTGAAGGATAATAAACTTTGAATTTGTATACCGGGTATATACAAAATATTTCTGGTAGTGATCATGCTTGCCATTACCATATTTTTCTTTATTATTATTATTTTTTAATTGTTTTTTTTTTATATATTTTTTTTAAATATTATGCCTAAGATTGTTTGGCAATCATTATATGGCTTATGGGTCTAAACATTGCATAAACTATTTGTGATTTAAAGTTTTATATTTTAAAGTGCTGATATTAATGATAGGATTCTTTAAAAACATTATGAGAAATATTATATGAAATTATTCATCATCATTGAGTGGGAAAATAATATTATTTGACTTGTGTTGACTAGTGTTATAGCTTTTACAGACAATTTTAGAATAATCTTAACATTTTGGAAAATGTCTGATGCATTTTAAAAGTAGTTTCTTGTTGTTTGCCCTGTCTTGGTGCATGATCCTGTTGTGCACACCCTATGTTGTCGACCCTAACCTACATCTACCATAGTATATCTCGTAGTATATCTGGGCTAAACTATAGCCAGATGTTAAACATATCCCCGGATTAGATAAAGCCCTCTGCATAAATCTCACCAGCAACATGTTAATCCTAGTCTATGACATGGTGATCCTTTTGTCAGACCATTCATCACACGTTATCTTCATACAATGTTGTTGACTTTAACTAGGATATACGTCAAAGATATAATTCTTGGGTTTAATAGCTTTTTCCTATTTTATGGAGGTGACTTTTCTTCTTTTATTTTTTTGTCCAAATTTCCTTCTACTGTGTATGTGTTACAAAAATGTTATGCTAAAATTTGATGATTCATTTTGTGGAAATGTGCCATTAAATTAAACTGCCAAGTGAATGACATTGGTGCAAAATGTACTGTGGTTGAAAAGATCACTAATTTTACACAAATTGTAATAAGTGGTAAATATTTCAACAGATAATATTGAAATGATGTTATTGTTATGACAACTAGAAATGACTATTAATTTGAAAATTATTGCAATTGAAAATTTTAGAAATAAAGTTTAGAGATTTTGAAACTCTGGGAATGTCTACTTTTGTTTTATTTCACGGCTGGTCACATCTCCGAGAAATTTTACAATTTACCGTAAAAATATGTGTGAGAGGAAACGCTTCGGTGAGTTTGCGTGTTGACCGATTTATTTCGTGTTGCAGTCCGCCCAAACTGAGCACGACGGAGGACATAAAGGACAAACTTCTACAACTGTTGTTGTCCCACTCTCAAGGACTGCTCAATGATGTCGGATGTCCTATTGAAAAGGTGCGTACGGTTTGATCATTATTAGTTTGTGAACAATGTTTAACAACTGAAATTCAAGTTAAGAGATATTTATTATTAATTGAAAACTTATATTATTCATTTCACTATTTTCTTCTCTATGTTAGCATTATTTTATTATATTAAAAATACATTATATATATATTATTCCTGATAATTAGAGTATGTATGTATTGTTCTTCATTGATGTGAAAATTATTATTATTATCTATCCATGTTTTTATAAGTTAATAAGCTGTTAAATACGTGAAAGCATCTTGAAAGTGGCTCTAAACCCTAATTTAATTTGAAAATATTTTTTTAAATATATATTATTATTGTTTCATATTGAAATATATGATTTCACATCAGAGCAAAGAGAATATATGTTGTATGCACACCTGTTTTATCGACTATACCAGAGATGTACCAGTAATTCCATTTTGTGCGTCTTGTAATAGATTAAATATTTATGGAAATCTTTATGTCCACAGAATCTGCTGTCATCCTTATCGCGTGGAGAAAAGCTGGACAGTGTGTCTGATGATATGCTCACTGCTTTTGAGAAGTGGTACCAAGACCAGTTGGGGGCTCGTCTGAGGGCACCACATCCACCACAACCACCACCAACTCCTACTACAACTACTTCCATTACAACTACAGCCATTCATCCTCTGCAAGAAAAGTTGAATGCTGAGAAAAATGTGGATGCAGCCAAGCCAACAAGCCCCACATCTCCATTCGATGTCAAGGAAAACAACGTGACCTCGCCCCTGTTTAATCACTGCCGTACCAGAATCCGGACCTCCTTCGACCCCGAGCACGAGATTCCGCGACTACAGAAATGGTTCCAGGAGAACCAGCATCCTTCCCGCGAGCAGATGATCCACTACATGAACGAGCTGAACTCGCTGAACTCTCGAAAGGGGCGACGGCCTCTGGACCTGACCAACATCATCTACTGGTTCAAGAATGCCCGTGCCGCACAGCGCCGCGCTTCCAAGGCCATGGACGATTCCTTCGAGAACGAGGAGAGCGGAGAACTCGGCCCCGGCGGTATTCCATACCTTCCGAACAGAAACGCTGTTTACATGATTCCGTTTCCGTTCAACTCGAACCCCATGCTTCCGGACGGGCAGTCCGACGAGCCCTGTGACCTCTCGGTGTCAAAGAAACGAGAGGAGACCACTCCTCCAGAAAGCGTGGAGAAGCCGCTGCCTGTTCAGGACAACAACGTGAAGTCCAGCGACGCCGGCAACGAAATGGAAATTAACCATTACGAGGCCAACGTCAAGCATGAGATACCCAGCGCCTGTCAGAACGGGCTCGAGGGCAGCGTCAAGTCGAAACAGTGTAGTTACCCATGCAGTGACGTTCCTACGCAGGGAAGTATCGAGAATGGGCAGCGGCACGAGCGAGAGCTGGACAATTACAGCAATGGTCACCAGGACGATGACCTCATGGACAGCAACGAACACAACGATTACGACGATGAGGACGACTACGGCTCCAGCGACTCTGACCAGAGCGTCTCCGGTGACGAGCCCATGTCCGCCATCAAGAAGGAGTCCCACGCACACGAGTACCACGGTTCTATGATGATGCCCTCCGTGGTGACCTCCAGCGCCGCCAGCATGGCCGCTCTCTCGCTCGCGCAGATGGCGCAACCGCTGCACGTGCCACAGTTACCTCCCCCCCTGATGACTTACTACCCGGTGAACGCCCGATTTTACTCGCCCCAGGCAAACTCCTTACCTCACGGCACATCTCCCCACAACCCTCACCACAAGCATCACGAGTCGCGGAAAAGGCGCACGAGAGTCTTCATCGACCCACTGACCGAAATTCCCAAACTGGAGAAGTGGTTCCTCGAGGACACACACCCGTCGGCGTACATGATCGACAAGTACTGCGAAGAGCTGAACCGCTCCGACTACAGGCAGAAGTTCCCTCGGCTGGAACCGAAGAACGTGCAACTCTGGTTCAAGAATCATCGGGCCAAGGTCAAGCGTATGCGGCTGAGCACATGACATTGCAACGGACGAAGAATTGTAGTCTGCCATTCCCTAAACGTCCCTCCTCCTCCCCGACCCTCTTAGTTCAAAGACTACGTCTGTCTGAGATTATTGTTATACACATGTATTAATTCTGAACTTGTTGACATGCAGCTGGAATATGCATGTCATTTTGTTGAATCGATGACAGATATGTAAAACTTCGATTATTTTCATTCAAACTCCATTAGAATCATGTCTTTCAAATGTCCTTCCATAATTTTGTGCGAACATTGTATAATGAAAAGCTGTGTTGATATTTTTTTGGTCACTATTTTTTTGCTGCTGATATATATAGTATCCGATTCAGTTTGTAATATGTAATGTGGGGTCTCTTTCGAAACTTTATTACGTTAACGAAACCTCGACTAAGTAGATTTCAACCAGAAATATTGCATTATTTATTCCATCCTAAAAATGAATTAAGGCACAGTTCTTTTAACCCTTTCCTTGCTGGATTAGGCACAGATAAAGCTCTTTAAGTTTAGGGCATCTCCGGTTACCTCCAACATGGAGAGGGTTAATGGAATCTCGTCATTTCGGCACTTTTTAACCTCCTATTTGAATATTCATGGGGGTGAATTGGATCCAAGTGTATCCGTGTGGTTTATCTGAATCTGCAGTACATTGTGGGGTGTTATTTCAAGGAATCACTGTATTGCATAGGAACATCCCAATAATAAGTGTTGATATATGTCGCCAATCTTGCCATCATGCAGTATTCAGTGTCCCCATGACATATTCTTGAAATATTCTTTAGTCATGTGTATACGTTTTTTCGGAAATTACACAAGATAAATTAACCCCCAAAAGATATTTAGTTATTATTTTATATTAAGTGGAAATGTACAGAATTGATTAAAGATATTACTTGTTATTTAGTTAATATTTGATTATTAGAAAAAACTTAAGTGCAAATATATGAAGGACATTTGAATTGATTCAGGTTGTTACCAGTTCTCCAGTTCATTCAGTTGCAATATTTTTGGTAGAAGTTGTTACATAATGGCAGAGGATATTTGAATTTATTAAAAATGGCACTCAAGATTCTGTTAACAATGTAGTGCTTTGAACATGCCTTATAGGGTGGACCTAGCATATCATAAATATCCATTATTATTACTAATTATTATTAATTTGATCTGAGAAAGATTGTAGTGCAATTAATACGAAGGACATTTGAATCGATTTAAGATGCTACGCAAGTTCAATTGATTATGATATTTTGCTAGAATCTTTTTAGAAACTATTTATCAATTATTAGCCAATGTCATAATCCAGATCTATGGAAACCGGATTGAGATTCTCTGCGTGGTTTTTGTACCAAAGTGTAGCAATAATATATAACCTGCTATGGGTGTGACAGATGCTCTTATGCTACTCAATCTCAGCGGCTTCAATATTGTCCCGTTTGTACCATCGCACAAGTAATTTATGATATTAAAATTATCATGATTAGGGTGTCAGTGATATTATTCTATTTACCCATCATTTCATTTATCATGTTTATTATTATATTATATTATATTATATATATATATATATGTTGGTCCTTTTTTTTTCTCCCCTTCCCTTCACTGAATACAGGGTCCATTTATTGAATACTTAGATTGTGCCAAAAACAATGAGAAATCACGAGAAAACATGTGTTTTAATTTTGTATGAATCGTGTTTGTTATTCGTTTGTCTCTCCCTGTCTCCTTACTTTAAAAACTTTCAAAGTTTTTGCAGATTGTCTACAGTGGTTAGGTAAAAGGGATTGTGCACCAGCTTCCTCTTCCACAGAATAATAGTAGCACTACAATAGCTGTAGATCTATTTATCTATTCACTATTTTGATATTATTTGCTTCACAAGGTCAACATGGGCAGAACCATTAGTAGGTATCAAAGTATGCATACTTCCAGGTTCGATTTAGATAAATAAGATCGTGCATAACATCTTTCCAAGGTTCTTGCATCTGTGATTAAATTTGTTTAATGAAAAACAAACAAACAAAATACAATTTGTTATTTTGTGTTACTTTAATAATATAGCCAAATTATACCTTTCAGAAGTTTTCATCATTAATAAACAAAGTTGTCTATAAGTTACCATCCAATATTATGATTAAAGTATGGTAGGCCTACGGCTAATTTAGCTACCATTGGTTCTGCATGTGCATAACATTGCGTAGCAAATAATGTGGAAATAGCGAATATGGTGTTAGGACTTTCATAGCGCTACGATCATTACGTAGAACGGGACCCTGAGTTCTATAGTGCTATCAGATAGTGTGGGCAATAGCAGAGGTAAAAGTATGTAGACAATCCAGAGGTTCTCTTGGGTTTATTTTATATTGAGAGAAGGAATATCACAATGTTTGGGAATATTGAGTGTGTTTTATGTTTCTTCGTAACTTTGACTATGCAAAAGAAGTATTTATGAGTTTTGTTTACAATGGGTTTTTTTTCTATTTCTCTCTACAATGCAATAGCAATCTATTTGAACATTTTTATTATGGTAATATTGTTCAAAATTTGATTGTGGACTGGAACAAACGTGTAATGCTTAGTGGTATCAGAAATACATTCATACAATATTTTCATGATTGGCTGCAATAAGATATTGATTCATCTAACCACTTTTCTTTGTTATTGTTATCATTCATAATTATAAGGCACATTAGTAGCTTTTAAATGGTCTTGTATCATAGGACATGTTTTCCTCAAAAATTGTGAACCCAAATCAAATTTGGTAATCCTGTACCAGTAGTTTGATTTTGGTTAATCTGTGTTTTTGAGACAGGCAATTTCCTAGATATTTTTCATTGGAGTCATGCATTTTGAGGAAATGAGTGCAATATTGTATTCTACGCATTAATGGAGTCGTTGTTAGATCAGTTATTCTGTTGCTTGTTAGTGCTTACATTTACATGCTGTTATCTTACATTTCTTTTCTGAAATTCAATGCTTAGTATTCCATTAAAGTCTCAACATTTTGATTTGTAAGCAGATTATTGTCCGGCCACGAAGTATCACCCAGTTAAGTAACACATCAATCAATCTCACGCCACAGTTTTAAATGATTCACGCAATGTTTTGTAGGTAACATTTTTTGGGAACAGTTGAATTTTCATGAGGAGAATGAAACTATTTTGCTTTACACAAAAAAAATAGATAAATCTAATCCAACAAATTTCAGTATTGCAGATTATCTAAGTCTCATAGATGTCATGTTATTTACATTAAATTGTAAACATGATTTACGTATACTTTATAAATGATATATCACATGATTTACATAAAAATGTAAATGATATGTCATATGATTTACTTACAATTGTAAAAAGAGGGGTTGATAAAAGGAAGATATTCTCATATGGCTCTGTCCTAGAATGTTCGTCAGAATCTGGGTTTTCAATCCGTCCTACGGATTATGACCACGTTACTTCCTCTTTGCATTGCAGATCAATTGTGGCTTTCATGTATGATGCGTGGAAGTCTGTGTAACAATACACCATGACAGAGCTTCTCAGAGGATTATACTAAGCCAAGGATTATCACCTTGGGAAAATTGACTATTGATTTTCAAAGCCACACTAAGCCGTAATCTGTGGGATTACGTTCACGGAAAGGCCGGACATGTTTGCTAGCTCAGTCAATCGATATTTCAGAGTGTGGAGATATCTCATTCTTTTTTCTTTTCTTTTTTTCTTCTTTTTTTTTTTAGTACCAGAGGCTTAATAGTAATTGTCATTGTATGCAGTTACGACTTTCTCTGCTGGTGCATTGTCACACAGAAGGGAATTTTTACTTTGTTAGCAGTCAGATATATGGGTATGGGTCTCGAAAAGATTTATTTTTTAGAATTATGTTTTTATACAAATGGAATAGTTATGAATGGAGTTTCAATAACACTTGATAATAAATTGTTAGAGAAATGTTTTAACCTATGGTTTTGTATATGTTTAAGATTTCCTTTGTTGTCTCAACCTACTCATTTTCTTATGTGTTTACTTATGAGCCTATGATACAGTATGATACAGTATTATTTTCAGTCTACTACTCATGCAATAGTGCTATTGAACATGACCTCTATGTCATCCTCATCTATATCATATCTAAATGGAGTATTGTGTCAGGGTTTTTTTTCTCCATTTTAATTCAACCTGTTTATTTGCTTTTCTCGCATGTTAAATATTGGCATAACGCATAATTTAATTTCACAACAAAAAGTTAAGTTGTGTTTTCTATGTGTTAAGTTTGCTATTGTGATGGTTCTGTTCTGTTTTTTTGGTGTTTTTTTTTAATTTATGAAATTTTCAAATTGCTGATATGTCTAGACAAAGACAAGGAAATGTATTACCACCCCCATCTCTTTATAAAATTGTATTGATTTCCAATCATCCATTCACCTTCACCAATGCCATTGTCATCATTCCCATGCACCATTAGTATTGATGTTAACATGTGTAGTGTTTGTGAGACGTTAATATATACTACTAGTATTGAGCCATTGAGCAAGATGTTAAACTACTGATATCCACAATGTCTAAGATTGGATTCTCTACCGATATTCAGTGTCTATGACTGGATTATCCACAAATTGTTGTAGTGGATATTCTCAAAAAGTAAAAATATATTTATTTACTACATCCGCTGTGCTAAGAACCGTTTTGCATGATCAACTGCTTCTCTGGAACTGAGTATTTGATTTGCCAGTAGTTAATATATTCCTGAACATTAATATTGGTTAGGCTTTACATACGCTATTTGGAAATGAGCCTTCAAAATCAAACCTATTACAAGTTGTTAATTTTGTTTAGTTCATATGGATTAAGTTACATTGGGACATTTACTTTTTCAACCACCCAAACAAAATATGTCTGACATTTCATGTTATTCTTATTGCAATATTTTCTAAACTCATAATTCAATGTCATAATTTATTTCTGTGCATGCATATTATCATCATTATTATTATTATTATTATTACTATTATTATTATACTTTATTGTACTTCACCCAGCATATTATGTATTGTTTTCTATTCTAGTCAATATATGAAAAATACAATACTTTATCACTTAATATGTTTTGTGACCTTATTGATCATAATAAATTAGCATACTAGTACTTGGGAATCATGAATAAATTACCACAAGATTTGTAAAAGTCTAGTCTTCAAGGGGAGGAACCACAAATGTTGGTGTTAAAAGTTCTTTTAACTACACACTTTAGTGAATTATGATTTGTCTATCTCATTTTCTTCAATATATGTCTTCTTTGAAGTAGGCTATATGTCAACAACAAAAATCTTTCATAATGTAGGACAATTCAATTAGATTTAGAGATTTTTTATTTAAATGTAGAACTATGATTGATAATCTACGGTATCTGGAAGCATATTAATTTACGCTCATGGAATTATTATGCATATTATTATTCAAACATAATATCTTTTGTTGTTAAATCTTGTTTGTTTTCAAGTGTCACGTGACCAACATTATAATATACCTTGATGCTATTTTTATTAATAAAGCATTGCCTCTTTCAAGTATGTTTGTGGGCTGGCCTTGTAATGTAATGTTTACTTAAATGCGACAATAAAAAGTAACGGATTTTCTGATGTAATTTCGCATATTACATTAAAAACTAAAGTATAATTTGGCGGCTTATGTATTAAGCTAGTGATATCAGGCCCCGAAATTACAAAACTTTTTATTGCATGATTTCATTCTGAATTCAAAGTTCTCTTCACAAATTCACCATATAAAATTTTATCTTGAGCATGAAATCATGCTCAAAAATGTTTCGTAATCTCGCGGCACCAGTTCCTGTGTTGAACATAATATAGATTATCTATTTCTATTAGCACTCCGTTAAGAAATTTCCAATCTGAACATTTGATGTATAGTTCTTGTCTCGCCTACATGTGTTATGACAATCAAGGACATATACCTATTAAGCTGTGGGGAAGAACGCAATGTAAATACATGTAAAATCACATCTATGTACCGGTATTGTACTGACAAGTGTACTCATAAATATGCAATAAAGTGGTATTGATATAGATGCAGTTGACTTCGTTGTCCAATAATTTCTTCAATAATCGACGATCAAGAAGTTCTATTTTATTTAAGCTGTGTGTGTGTGAGTGTGTGTGTGTGTGTGTGTGAGAGAAAGAGAGAGAGAGAGAGAGAGAGAGAGCGCGCGAGAGCGAGAGTGGGTCGGAGAAAATGGAAGGAGTAGTAATTTATAGCAGATATTTGAAGCGCCTTATAAATACATGCAGTAATAAAGGTGCAAATATTATTGAAATATAGACTATTCAAAAGTGGATACTAAATCGTTATACTTTGACTTAATATATAGTAGTTACATATACCATTGTACGTTAACAACGTGCAAGCCTACATGGTTCCTGTGTGTAGACGTCATGTTAAATCACAGACCACTAGTTACGAAAGCCATATTCATGTGGATTTACGCCCATTATTCGTGGCTTACAGAAAAACATGCAAAACTACACATAACGATTTTAAAATGCTCAGAATGTCAATTAGCAATGGACCGCAGGCCTACGCGACGACGTAGTATCCACAATGCTTAACCAGAATGTTCCAAGTTCCGGTGATAGGCAAACATGAGTACTATAGTTTGGCCATCCTCGAAAACGCAAGCCATTATGACTACACTAACCTCCGTCAAATATTTTACGAAGGTTAGTGTAGTCATAATGGCTTGGGTTTTCGAGGATGTAGTTTGGCATGAAATGCATTGACACCCCTATTTCGTTGGTAAATCTCGGTAAATACTTCATGGAATGAGAAACAAAAAAAACTCCCATCTTCTTATTTCATTTGACCTAACCAAAATAAAATTAAAATATAAATAATATTGCACCAGTAATAACAAAAATATGTTTATATAACGATCACCAAATATGTGTACTAAGTATTATTTTATGCAGAGGGGCGACGTTCGAAAGAATGAACAGGCAAATGGGCTGAATTTGGCACGTGCGGGTAGGTGAAGATGAGCATCAGCACATGCAAATCGAGCCTTTTTACCCGTTCCTTCTTTCGAACGTCGTCCCTCTGCATAACATAATACTTAGTCCAAATATTTGGTGATCGTTATCTAAATGAGGCCTCTCGTTCTTAGCCTTTATTTCTCGTACATTGTAGGCCTACACATATTTTATATGTGATTTCCATTATACTCATTTGAAATTAAATATTAGTATTCCTTAGTTATTTTGAACAATATATAGTTGCTGAATAATAATTAAGGGATACTCATAATGCGCCAAATCCAACCCCTCAAAGCGCCATATTATTATTCCCGGTAAATAGATCAGTGTGCACTCAGTGTTCCTTCTCAACTCCCTGGGAGGTATACAACCCAATCTGACATGTCCAGTTCTGCAAGGTTATCATTCGCATGACAATGTCATTCTACCGCTGATCATGAAATGTAATTATATAAGCAGTAGGCCTATTATCATATTATTATATATATATCCAGACGGATATTGTCGTTCCTTATTCTTCGTTGGTAAATGTCTGTAGCTCCATGGCTATACAATATTTCTGATACAGATGTTAAATATACCCTAAACTTGTTAACCTGCTGACATGAAGGCCTATTTGTTATGGAAAATTACGTATAACACGCACTTAGACCGACCTATATTTCACATCAAGTATGTCTGAACTATATATATAGTGTGATATTTAAACTTACAAGCATTAGTTAAATGATCATCTTCCCAGTGTGTACATACGGCGTATAGTATATGTTCATGTACTATAATGATATGAAACGTGTCTTATAGTACGTGTACTAATACTGATGATTTCTCTTCATGTGGGTCTACCATCTCTGTTTTTCTTTCTTCCAACATTGGCTAAACCCAAAATAACACTTGTTTTTTTATTTAAAGCAGTCTTTGTGAAAGTGCCCTGAATACAAACTGCTTGTCCGACTCTAATCTCCGCTCCGAGTCAGTAAATTATTTCCAACAGAAAATCCATGTTCTAATCCGTTACCAAGGCAACAAAAACTTAATCCAATCTTTTCCCAAATTGACCCTTGGCGCTGTATCCCAGCAGTGTAATGACATATTAGTTTTAATCAAATCCGTGATGAAGACCTGATCCGAGTGAATCATACGAGGTTTCGATCTAATTATCACTTAATCTGTTTCCCGGTCTCAGCTTGACTCATCTGACTCGGCCTAATCCTGGTTGGCTTTTCACTGTGTGCAGATAAGCGAATACAGTTGTGGTACATTTCGGCACTGATGGCGTCCAACTGACGCTAAATGTCAAGTATTATTTTCCACCCATAGTCGTGAATAGGAGACGGAAGCGGGAAGAATATCGCGGTAAATCCGCGATTATATAATTTTACGCAAGAACTCGATGCACTATTCGTTGCTTTCAGACATTCTGTATACGTACAGTGTTTATTTTCGGTGTTTGAAAATGATTTTAAATATATTGGTGGTTGCATGCATGCACGGAAAATTGACCTGTGATTTTACTTTGAATGACTGTACTTATTTCTTATTTCCCACTAAGTAATATTTTCTTTTATTGAAATTGAATTCTTTGTCCGGAAATATATATAATAAGGGGAAATAATAATGAAAAAGTCTATTATAAATTAATTCCTTGAATATGACAAATACGCGAATATGCCCGACATAATAAAAAAAATAATAACATGTCACAAAACGACAATTTTTATATTTAATTAAATAGAATATCTTACCAATTATACTGACAATATTGGCAGATCGCGCAAGGGTTCTACGAAAGGTTAATTTTCAATGTAATTAAATATTATATAGAGAATATTATGGATAACCTTTGTATTAGACGAGCTTCAGCGAGTCTAATACTGTACATAGAGATTATAACTACAGGCCTACTACAATATTCATGTAGCCTACATAACTATAGGCTACTACGATATTCCTATATACATAAGTATGCTGCAATATTCCTATACATAAGTATACTACAATATGCATGTACATGCATGAGTATACTACACTATTCATATAGCTTACATAAGTAGGCATATAAGCTACATAAGGTGGGCCTAGCCTATATTACAATACGTTGTGTAGTATCCTACAGAAATATGGCTATACTAAACATAGTAAACTATTCATGTACATAAGTTTACTATAATATCCATATAAATAAATATACTGCCATATCCCTATACATAAGTATACTACGTATGGCCTACATTACTATTGTATTTTAATATTTCAGGGACCAGGACGCTTCCAGAGAATGGGACGACCACAGCGTTCGGTGCACAGTTCTCTCTCTTCTGAGGGAAATAAATCAATCTACGCTGGCCAGATTGTCCCCCCTTTGTCAGTCAATGATATCGACTATTGCAAATGGAAAATACGTCAACAAACTCAGCCCCGAGAAGTGTAAAGAGTTCGGGGAGTGGTATAAACACTACAAAGCGCAGTCTGCGGGTAAGTAATTCCTTACTATGACGTTTACACGATTTCACGACTGCCGATTGGCTAAGACATTGTCACGTGACAAAAGTTTACACGACAAAGTGTTGGCTATACATATTACTATACTACCTGTTGTTGTAAACTTCACAAAAAGTTTCAACTTCCGTGTATACTTTTGCCGAAACTACTGCCAGAATTGTTCTGTTACGGTCATGACTGTCTAAACTGTAAGCCAGCTAGGCGACGTCACCCTGGATCTAATCCTTTTATTTTAGGCCGAGAAGCTCTGACTGTCATATACAGCTTGACGCTGTCTTGACGGCAGAGGGTAGCCTCCATCAAAACCTAAGGGCGCGCAATTTGCGCTAGCGGTGTAGCTGCAAGATATGGCATACATTCGCTCACAAGTTGGTATCATTTGATAGAGTGTCAATGTATGTACTGTATCTAAAATGCACTTACTTCTAACTTTTTAACGTAGGATAAAGACAGATATTGGACTCTAGGGTCCGTATGCACAAACGTAGTTCAACCACAGTTTAGGCTAAACTAGGTTTAAGCGACGAGTTATATTACTGTCGGTATGATACTTAAACTACGGTTTAACTAAACTACGTCTGTGCATACGGACCCAGAAGACGACGCGGTATCAACAATCTGATCACCACACGTGATTGTTGAATTTTTAAAATAGAACTTTTTATTTCTACAAAATTATTGCAGTTTAAACAACATTTTTTTTCAAATGTTCGAAAAATATCACGTAGCAAACATAATTACCATACAGCATGTGTAATCCTATAAAATAGTCCCAATGTTATGTTTTTTGATAAATTAGGATTTCAATAGCATAAATAGGTTCACCCATAACATTTCAAGGTCAATATTTCAAAGTCAAGGTAATTCCAAAGAAATGATAATAATATTGAAAATACTATTTTCCCAGCAATGGTTACCATAGAAACACCTGTCATAGACTGGTTCCATGGGTTTTTAGAAAATGCGAAAAGTGCTGGCAAATTTTAGTAGGAGTTGGCAAACACACTTTTCTAAAGTAATTTGCTGCACTGAATCCATTTCCGGTGTTTGCCAAACTGAACTTTTTGTTTTTAAAACGTAAAAACAATATGGCCGCCAAAATCATGGAAATACCATGCAATACATAAGTAAAATTGGCAAACACATTTTTCTAATGTAATTTGAATCAAAATATCAATTAATGGTATTTTCCAATCTGAGATTCTTGTTTTTAAACGATAAAAGTTTAATGATAAACAAGATGGCTGCCAAGATAATTAGGAAAAACATATTTTATGAGGAAAAGTTGGCAAAAACATTATTATTTCATTATCTTTTTCATTATTTAGTTTTGTTATTTCATTATTTCATTTTATTTCATATGATTTCACATGATTTAATGCAAATATTCAATTTTCTAGTGTTTGCGATGTACTAACATCTGCGCGTCAGTTTCGGATCTGATTTTAATTAAATTTACTTCAGTACATGTATTTGCATCCTGGTAATAATTTGGAGTTATATAGCCTACTGTACGCAGTACAACGTAGAAAAGTATAGGAGGGAACGTCGTGTATGAGGACATCATATTGTCTATGAGGAAATCCTATAGTTTAAGAGGGTGCATATAGGCCTACTGCTACTATATAGTCCAACCGGACATCATATAGTCTACTGGAAAATGCGTTACAACGGTTTCACAGAATGTGCAATTATAAAAATAAAATCAGGTTATGTAACATCATTCTATTTAGAACTTACAATGAATTACGTTCTAAATAATCCCCAATGATGTGGTTTGGAATAAATGTGTTCTTCAATCAGGGCCACGTATAGAAACCACTTCCGTAAACGTAGTGTTTGAGCGTAGGCCTGATCATGAAGAGCGTTATGTCGGTGGCTCGGTCCCCGGACGCGTAATAATAAGAAACGTTTAAAGAATATGGGTTTACTTGTTGTTCCCCTGCTTGACACTCAGGATGGATTAGAAAGAAAAAAGGAATGGTGGTTTCAGAACTTCAGGGTCATGTAATGTGTCGAGTTCGTATTCTATTGAGCTAGTACCAACAGCTGGTGAGGATCTGCTTATCTGCTTATCAGTTTACTACGGGAGAAAACCTAGCACACACGATGCCCTCAGTGTTGCAGTAAACCTGTCTACACCGGTTGGTGCTGACATGATGGAACCAGAACTTATTATTTAATTTCAATGAGCATGTTCTGGGTAGTTGTTTATCATGCATTTGCACGATGACGTTCAACACGTGCGTCACGTGATGTATTAATTACTCTTAATCACAATGTTAGTATATTATTATTCGTTGTTTATAACATCCAAGAAGAAGTTGTTTCAGATGCATATGCATGTAGACATGCGTGGGTTGTGCGATCTTAAACCTAATTGTAGTAGGCGTGCAAGGATAAAATGTTACCAGTCCTCGCTGAAAATAACCCGTCGCGGGCGTGCGGACGGGCTCTATTTCGAATACTGATAATATGGTATTATAAGTATTCAAAGTCCTGTGATTGACTATACATTGGTGATATAGAGATTCAAAGTCGTCAACTGTAGCGCGACCATCAGAACTAAATTGCCGAAATGTCTTCACGGGTAAATACGAGATAATGATATAGTAGGCGGCTAGCGGGGTACACTTGGGCTCTCGACCAATCAGATTTCTAGAATGTTATCTGAATTGTAATAATGTTACATGTATATGTATTTTTTGTGTATCCCACATCTGTGACGATGGATTGCTTTCCGAAATTCCATAATTCCATTGGTCGACATTGTATTAATGTTATGTCACTCGCTGAAGCTCTTGACTTACAACATTAATTTCACTCGGGAAAGATAATCTGTAATATCTCCTACCTCGTGGGTTATTGTCTATACCTCATGCATCTAGTCCGGAAGAATGTGGGTCTATAATAAATGCTTGTAAGCTATTGACATCATGAGTATACCATATTATGATATTATTATCCGAAATTAAATTTGGTAATTGTGTCGGATTGTTGGTACGTTATTCTGTGTTTGTTTAATCCTAAGCCTAACTCCGTAAGCCAATCAGATTGCCGGAAATTGGCTCCGGGTCCGCAGAATAGTCCGGTAATCAGAACCAGGGAATATACCCCAGCGTCTAGGAAAGACAATGAAGAAATCGAGATGCTAGAGACTAAAATGTGTAATATACAGGTTAATGAACTCGATGTAGGTCTATATTAACGTGACATTGCACGTGTTGATGGTTTTGTGTTATTTGGACACGTGTAGTCGCACACACACGTTGTAGGCTATTGTATCTCAGCATCTATTTCCTTATAAGTCGTTTTCCGCGATCTAAAATTATATCCCCCATCCCCTAAAGTAAAATCACATTGTAATATAAACAACACATTGTACTGCCCTGTAACATGCAATATAAACCACACATTGTACTGCCCTGTAACATGCAATATAAACCACACATTGTACTGCCCTGTAACATGCAATATAAACCACACATTGTACTGCCCTGTAACATGCAATATAAACCACACATTGTACTGCCCTGTAACATGCAATATAAACCACACATTGTACTGCCCTGTAACATGCAATATAAACCACACA
>JAUTBV010096635.1:0-34433 GCA_032361325.1 Lepetodrilus fucensis
TGCAGCAAATTGGCTGGAAACTCACTCAAAGTTGGCTGCAAAGTTGGCTGCAAGTTAGCTGATCGATAAAGATAGGATAGTGTAAAAGTTAGTGCTGAATTCAAATGACTTTCAAATGTCTTTTTTGTTCACACTTGCCTGATGGTCGTACATGGGTTTGCACCAGGTACATTGAAGGGAAGACAACTCCTACAAGGACTGTCAGTGTGTGTCGGCACGCTCGCGTTCTGTACCATCAGGTGTCTATCACGCTTCTTACAAAACAAGCATAGAAAACCTTTTTTCACGTCAGTATCTTACATGTTCCAGCCTCAAGGAAGGCCAAGTTTTCTAAACACATGCCAGTTTGTATTTGTGGCCATTTCTCAAGTGGATGTATGGCCAGGGTTATTACACTATAGATCTAGAGCAAAACACTTTCCCTGCAACTTTATTGATTTATGTAATAGTATTTTTATAATGTGTCTCTTGTGTTTTTGATAAGCATCATTAGTACAGATGCGTTACAGGAATTCCAGTTTACTTCACATTAGTGGGTCCGATATAAGTTATTTTTGAAAGCTAACTAATATCTGTTTTTCATGAATACAAATTATAGTCTATAAAGATGACTGATAAGCTACAAAAATAAACTTGATTATGAATTTCAAGATGCTGGTTAAGATGTCCCTAGCCCAGAGGTTGGTCATCGGATATTGGAGATACAGGTTCCCAAGTTTAAACCCACCTTGGGGACACAGGGAAAAGAGTTTCCTTTTCTTTCCATTGAGATCAAGATAGCATGCACTATCTGTGCTGTTGAAGTGAACTTCTTGTCCTTAGTACATCTGTACCGTACCAGCCAGAGTTGGAAGGTTTAACCCTCTCCATGCTGGAGGCAACTGGAAATGCCCTAAATATCAGTATATTTGCCTAGTTCAGCAGGAAGAGGGTTGAGGCAACATTCAGTGTTACTGGTGTTGCAGTTTCCTTTCTGTAAATTAGCAATTCTTGATGTGAGTGAAATAATCTTGATCATGGCTATGAACCCCCAATGAATAAAAAAAAAATATCAATTAAGAGTGTACATGTATTTATTTTGATATGCAGTAAGCATCACATACTCTATCAACATGTACTTACTTTGCGATCAATTGCATCACTGAATGATAATTTTCACATCAATTCTAATTATAGATTTCCGAGACACATTATGGTCATAAATATAAGACAATCATTGCAAATCTAATGCTGCAGAGATATCTGATAGTCATCATAAAGATAATTTGGCCACGATCCATTTCAGCAAGACGTGAGCCCACTCCTTTGTACCACAGGTTAAATCTCAGTCAATTGCCGGCCTAGAAATCCTTATAGAAATGCTTCCACAAATTAAATAAGGGCGCCATTCTGGGCTTAAGTGTACAAGATGCCTAAAATACGAAAGCTTCAATCACTTAGTTCAGGAACCTCGTTATGAATAGACAGATTTTCCAGTCTTTGGGCCCATTTATAAAGATGTCATGCAATTTGCAATGTGATTGAAAGGAACAAATACCAAAATAATTCTACTGCCAATGAAAACAAGGTCAATGATTTTTTTTGTTTATAAATCTTTTCAATTAGGATATGTAATTAGCCAAATTAGCTGTGTGCAGATTTGACAAAGTCATAATAGCACAAACCACATCCTATTCTGACAGTATTCCAAGCAGTAAGAGATTTGACCACGATAATTGTCGACACTGAATTAACGATCAATAAAAACAATTTTCCTTTTGCAAGGTCCTGGAAGGCCAAGCTTTAGATCAGAGAGAAAATCGTAGGAATCTTGTAATCTTGTGAGTACTTACACATCCAGTGTCCGAGTCGACTTTGGGATCAATGTTGGTTATAGAATTCTCCCCTCGAGAGGGTTATTACACCTCAGCCATAAAAATGGTCATTTTTATACATCTTTACTCCAGTGTTTGGACCGAGGGGAAATGGTATTGCTGTGTGTAAGTACCCACAGCAGCCTTCAGTCGAACTCCTATGTGTTGTGGCAAAACTAATAGTTGCCACTCTCGTCGTAGTTAATGGCAGAACACAAACAGAATTACATGCAAGACTCAAATTGACTGTTTAGTATGATGGCAGGTCCCATGTGTGCTCTACATTACCGCTGTCTTGCCAACGAGTCAGAAGCGATACTTAGCGCATAGAAGAACACAAGAAAGGATAAACGATCACTACATCAGTGTATGATCTTGTCTATGTTCACACATCAAGTCATCCATTGCTGTTGGTACATTCTCTGCATCTCCTTGGTTCCCCTTCACTTCTTCAGGGGTGCATTCAAAGATGCAAACAGCTTGCAAGCAGCTTACCAAACTAGCCTCAAGAGTCATATGAACTGTAGATGGGACAGGGAACCAGTTTAGCTAAGCAGCTTATTCAGCCCTTGTGTATTTGAACGCACCCCTGTTCTTCTCCATTTCTCCAGGTCTTCATAGATTTCCTTAAGTCTCTCTGCCTCCACGATACCATGATACTCTATTCAGTACAAACGTACAATCTGGCACTTTGATGCAGAGATTAGCTGTCGTGTTATGGACTTGCATCCCACACCCTACAATCACGTAAGAAATGGAACTGCTAGGCCGAGATTCAGAGGTATCAGACATCATACCCATTCCCGTTTGACATACCAATTATAATTCTTGAGATATATAATCAAAATGATAATTTGTGATGTAGTCTGTCTGGAGATCCAATGGCAATGTTGACTCCCACTCAGGGAATGAGATTGTCAATGAGACACAAGTTAATCAATATGAGATGAGATATATGAGATAATCAACCCAAGATGAGATGCAAGACAATTAATTTGACATGAGACACAATATTATCAACTAGAGATGGGACACAATATTATCTATATACTAGACAAGAAAAGCAATCCAAGATGAGACACTAGAAAATCAACCTAAGACAATATGCAATAAAATCAACTCAAGACAATGCCAAAGAAAATCAACTCAAGATAATACAAAAGAAAATCAACCCAAGACAATACTAAAGAAAATCAACCCAAGACAAGACACAATAAAATCAACAATACAAAAGAAAATCAACTCAAGAGAAGGCACAAGATAATCAACCCGAGATGAGAAACAAGACCCACAGACACAAGACCCACAAGGACATTTGAGAATCACCTTGGGAAGGTGCTGCTCCTCCTGCTTGTGTAATCACATTTAGAGATGGTGAGGTTCTGGCAAATGAATGAACACCAATGAAGAGGGTCTTTTCTATGAAATGAAAGTTGACAGTTAACCAGACTACTTGGCCCATGTTCCTATGATATACTTGACCAAGCAGTAAATCCACTTGTCCTGCTAGTGTTAGTTAAAGCTTCTCTAAGGAAATGCACACGTCCAATGGTGTGATGAACGTCCTCGCTGGCTGCCTGCGCACAGATCTAACAATAGCAATCTGGAGGAACGGATCATGCGGATTCTCATGCATGAAAGGAATATGTAGAGTTGTGAAGGAAATCAATGTAAGAGGTCTGAAATAATGTCTGTGTGTGTGTGTGTGTGTGTGTGTGTGTGTGGTGTGTGTGTGTGTGTGTGTGTGTGTGTGTGTGGTGTATGTGTAACTTCCTTGTTCCTCCACCAGAAGGATGTTTGTGTTTCTACACCATTCAGTCTTGTATATGTAGGATGTCGTAAGTTCTCTCTACATCAGTCTTGTAGGTTGTCTGTTTGTTACTATCTATAACTCATTCTGAGCATATATATTTATGAAATCTGGGTCATATATATGGCCTGAAATTCTGAAAATAAATCTTGTCTTGTATACGGATGTGATAAAGCAAATTAAAGTATTAAAAAAACCTCTCCTTTCTTGTGCATTTGCAATTTGATCATGGGATACACTAATTTTTTATGAATATAGAAGTAGCATTGGTGTCAATTGTTTCAAGAATTGTACAGTGAACTGTAAAGGCATGTGATTGAATTATGTCTACATTAACATTACAAATATTATAGCAGTATTAGTAGGTCAAACCATTTAGGTAATTAGTTTGAGTTACATTTTGGTCATGACAAGGCACTGTATCAGTGAGTTGGCTATTAGTTAAATGCTCGTAATCACTTGTATATTGTGGGATTTTCTCTAATTATGGCTAAAAGCCATATATCTTTTGTTACATTAGATTTCTTTGTAGCTAAATTTAGCTAATAGGATAATGGCATTGTACCATACTGACCAGTATGTACTTTCATCAGTTACAAATGTCTGCTGCAGTTTGTATAGACATCGGTCATTATTGATAGCTTGACAATATATTGTAGTAAACCTCTGGTGTGTCATTCATGGGACTGTTTAATGCAGATCAGTATTCAATAAATTCTGCCTCCATTTTGTTTTTATCCAAAATATATACATGTATGTAGATATTTTGAGGTATCTATTTTTTTTTTTTATTAATATCACATTTATTGGTTCATATCCTAAAGAAGTAGTAGATATGCATATACAAAAACAGTTGTTTGGTCTACAGATACTTACATACATAACATGCTAATTACAAGAGCTATGACTGCACTCTATGTTATACTCTTCTCCACCAGTGGTAGTAGTAATCTTCTTGCAATCAGTCAACACTTCTCACTTGACGTACACTTTTTACATGCATTTCTCACCATTACTGAAAGTACTAACAAAGTAGGCAGTTATTGGACAATAGGTTGGTTATATTTTGAAGACTTCCTTAAACTTAGAAAAATAATGCATACTTCTTGTAAATTCAGGGGAGTGTTTCAATCTTTGTTGGCTTGACCAACTTGACATTTTCAAACACAATTAACACCCAGGTCTAGGACATGCTTTTGCATCTGGGAAGTCTTCACAGTTCTATTCCGACTAATTGAACGTATGTACTTAGTTGTCAAAGGCAACTGTTATTGGAATTTTATTAGCGTTACTGTTTACTTTCTGGCTCCCATTGGCTGATGTCATGCTGGGCCACAACTCTCTCCCAAACTACAGTTGCAAAATCAATGCTTTTCTTTCAATGCTATTTAGTAACACATTTCCACTTTCCATTTCTAAATTATTGAGAAATCTTTCTGAAGTTCATGTATGGTTTTAGGCAGAGAAATATAACTTCATGAAGAGATTTCTGAACAGCAATAGACTTATGTCAACACAGACCACATATATTTGTGATCACTCTCAACATGGTTAATATTCGATGTTTAATTTTAACTGTTTACAAAAGTGTCACCGATTGGAATTGGGATAATTAAATTTAATTAGAAGTTAATCTGCCGCTCTCGGTGTTTATTTTGGTCTGGAGTTGAAGTCGGTACTTGGCTCGTCATGCATGGCAAACATGCCTAACTCTTTATCCTCTGCTTCCTGGACTGGATTAGAAAAGCCATTTCTCTGAGTGATCCTAAGATCCCAGTACAAAGCTCACAGATCTCCCCATCTTGTGCTGGGCTGAGGGCAATAACATCTGCAGACTCCTGCTGGAAAAGCAACATCAGAATGTAGATCATTGCATTACCTAGAACGTCCCATACTTAGCCATACCTTACTTAACCTTTCACTGCAGGATCAATCATCAGCATTACTATGTAGGGCAACTCCAGATGCCCCAAGCAGTGAGAAGGTTAACACTGTCTGCAGGAAATCCTTTCTTTATTGGCATTTACAATGTCTAAGGAAATTCTGTCAACAATATAATTCACTTTGTTATATATTTTGGTTTCAGATTTAGAAAATAGTTTTATGATTTATACAAACTGGCTCTTATTATCTGTAATTTTACATGATTACATACAGAAATTGTGTTTTAGTATTTTGTTGTTGTTGCAAGAAATGGTCCAATATTTTACATTTCAATAGATTTTAATACAGAATTCAATACCAGATCATAGATGTATCATCTTGGGATTTCTTTTGCCACATCTAAATAAATAAATATCCAGTGAATCCGGCAATCTGATTGGTCCATGTGACCCTAAAACATTGCATTCATACTTCGATGAACAAAGTTTTCCTAGGTGGCATTGTGACGTCACGTTATATATGACGTCATCTATACTTAACATCGGCAAAATATCAATGCGCCGGTTCTAAAATGTAGACTAAAATCATTGATGCATTATGTCAGACTATTGAATCAAATAATTCTTCACAAATTTGTTATGTTATTTATTTATAAGGATTGACTGGAATCGAGGTATGAACGTAAAAACTGATGTGCAAACTTTGTTTGCACATCGGTTTTTACGTTCATGAACAAAAAAAATATTCTAGTCAATCCTTAAATGAACTATTTTAGCAATACATATAATTGGAACATTCATATTATGCTTCTTATTTAAAAGATTTATTATCCAAATAGTCAACTTTGAAATATATATATTTTTTTTTACTTATATACAGTAGCTAAACAAACAGCTAGTCTACTAACAGCTGACTATTAGCAGTTCTCAATTCTTTTAGTTCATTGTCCGGTTATGTTAACACATGTTTATTTGGTTCCCGGATATGACCAACCTTACACGGAAACCAAATTTCCAGTTATATAAATTATGTCATTTTATATAAGAAAATATTTGTTCCCAGTAAAATCCCTCCGAATAACTAGGGAACTGGTTATCCAAAATGTAGATATATGGGGTTCGACTGTATTTATATAGGACATTACATTTATTTAAATAGTATAGAATTGAATCTGTAAAACAATAATTGTTTACACATAATAGAAGGCAGTGCATGAATACTATATGTACCGTACCCTCCTGTACGAAAACAGGCAGGAAATCACCAAGGAAATTAATCTGCCTGATAAACTATGAGTGATGTAGGTATTATCAGTCGGTCCCTCTGTGAATAACATCTATAACTGTCATGTGGGTTTATGAAGTTCTCTGTACACTCCCGAGTACATTCAGATTGCAGCTAGGCCCTGCCGTATTACAGAAGTAATTTCATTGTCCCCCATCATGGTGGTATTTCTGATGTATAGAAGCAATATCAAGTCGACAGATTCACTGCAGATATTTCAAATGATGTGTCTTGATTTCATCATGCAGCTGAGGCATTGTCCCCAGTGGGAATGTCTGCCATGACCTCAATGGCATTGTCCTCAGGGATCTGTGGTTTGTTGTGCATATTGATGCACAGCTCTGTGGATGTTTCTTCTGAATGCAATCACAGAACGTGGCATCTTTGCCCATGAGACACAGGTTGAGGTCCACCAGGCTCAGATACATGTACATGCACGTGCTAGACACCCGTCCATGAGACACAGACACGTGTCAATTATCCAGAGCTGCAGATCTAGGAGACACCGCTACACATCCATGAGACACCACTATACATCCATGAGACACCACTGCATATCTTTGAGGGACAGACACATATCCTTGAGACACAGCTGCATATCCAGGAGACACAGACACCCACCCAGGAGACACAGACACACATCCTTGAAAAAGACACAGGTACATGAGAACGCTTCGCCTCAATTCATTACTACCCAGATTCAGCAGGAAAGGAGTTCTTTTATAAGGTTGGTTTATAATAATGTCAACATTTATATTGCGCCAAAATCCATCACTTCACAAGCATGCTCATAGCGCTATATTATCACCCCAGTCAATGGATCAATGTGCATGTATTTCACCTTCTCAACACCCTGGGGAGTATACAACCCAAGCTGGTGGTTAAGGTACTAGAAGGTTTACATTCACAATTCTATCTCTTCCTACTGGGTACTTACCCATTCACAGTTGGGTGGACTGAAGCAGTGTGGATCTAAGCACTTTGCTCAAGAGTGCTACACGATGACTTGAGCTAGGCTCGAATCCAGGACCTCAGGGTTTTGAGGCAGACTCGCTACCTCTAGACCACCACGCTCCATTTCTATTAAGCCTACAGGAGCCAGAAATAGGATTGTGTTGATCTGCGATAACTTCCAGGTTTTATCGTCACCGCGAGACAAGCTTTTATTACCTGAATTACTTTTTCAATATTGTTGTCTAACACCGATACTTTGCGTGTCATATACATGCTGGTATGAATATGTGGGCCTTGTCCTGGTGTGTTATCAAGTATTGTCCTGGACAGATTGCATTCCTAGTGACTTTCAGATTTATTTTGCCATTTTTATTTACTGTATGGTATCGATTAGGTAGTGACTGCTGGATGATTTCTTTCAGTAAGCTTTACAGTTTACAGAGAACTTTCTCATGATAACACCTTGCAACATGATTTTATACTTTTACGACCATCTTTCATAACAAGGAAATGTTTGGTTATCAGTGAAATGTTGAAGATAATTTTTGAGCAGAGTGATATATATTTGAAGACTATATTTAATTATATAAAAATATTTTAGGACCATGCTTTATTGCCAATGAAATATGTAACCATTGAAGTGTTTTAGGACCATCCTAGTCATACCCAGGGGAAAGTATACAGTTGTAGAACCTGTTTCAACTGGCAGTGGTTGTATATATCATGGCAATGTGTGACAATGGACATTGGAGTTAGTAATCATGTTATTAAAAATTAATCATCACATAGTGCCTAATATTTTTTATATTTTTTTATGACAAATCATCATGTTAGTCATGGAAGATTAACACACCCATACCATATAAGCCAATCCATTAAATATATAATGAGGAATTCTATCAATGATGTCCTATTATAGATCAGGTGTGCTATACAGTATTTCACAATAAGAAACAATCATTTAAAATAATAGAATAACATACAATTTATCTTACTGGTTTTAGGTATTTTATGTCCACTTGAAAGAAGATTTCAATAGATATTTTTCAAGTTGAAACTACACTTGTATTTTGGTAACATAGAAGAAGGCTTAAAGTAGCATATAACTCTTATTGAAATACTCCTTTTTCTTTTGGTATATATAATCCAGTAATGATTTATGAATAAATATGTTTTAATGATTACATCATTCTTTAAAAACATTTTGAAATCCATTCACAAATGAACATTTCTCATATATATATATCCATAATCTTTTAAATGTCAATAGTTTAACTTTCTACACTGTACCATTTCAAGGGATACTTCACAGATCGGTTATCCCTGTTTACAGAATGGTTATCTCTGTTTATTCCTGTTGATAGGCATCATTGACACAGCTGACATTTCCCTTTGTTCCACCACAAGCAGCAGCTAGTTGGATGTCATAGCCTTGCACTGAGATTGGGAACACTGAAGGCTTGACATGGCACCAGTGTGCATGTAGTATGCAGTGTACTCCAGTGGTTAAAACATAATGGATTGAATCAATAACCCATTGAAGGAAGCAACAGAGATACCGGGGGATGATCTCCACATTAGGAATTCATAAAGATTGTGGCTTCTAGACTGCCAATTGAAGGTCCTGGGAGTCCCGGATGAGAATCCGAGGGTCTCGTGTTCTCAGATGGGAGTCCGAGGCTCTGATGTTCTCAGGTGGGAGTCCGGGAGATTGTGGGTCCCTGGTGGGAGTCCAGGAAGTCTGGTGCTCCCCGTGGGAGTCCACAAGATTGTAGAACAACAGGGAAGGGAATGCAACAAAAGAATACCCTCGGGCTGGGACCGAGTCCATGACGGTGCCGGTTGTAATGGCAGCGAACCTTGACATGCCGTGACACAGCGTAATCTATACCACTCTAACTACATGTATTACCACACTGGGAAATGTTCAGTTGGATTATCTTAGAATACACAGTCAGAGATCCGGGTCAATAGGTTAAAAGATGCAGTTACTAATGTATAAGCTTACATGTTTCATCTCTTCACAATGTCCATATGGGTGAAAGATTCCTGCTTCATTTCCTTTCACACTGTCTATATTTATAGGAACATGTTTCTCCTTGTAGGAAACTAAAACTATGATGAATTAAAAAAAATATGTATAAGACTAATTAGCACTACAAACGGTAGTGCGGTGTGACATGCAATACTTATCCCAATGCCTATGACATTGAGGTACATATTTGTGTCACCAGCACAACAGATGGAACACATATATAACTATTAGTCATAATTAATGCTAATTGCCAGAACAATTACTATGGTTATTCCTTGTATTTATGACAGACATTTGCAGACAGTAAGTTATGTAATTAGCAAGCAACATTGCTGGGGAAGGAAGGAAGGCGTAACACACTGTCGCAGTCTTGACATCGTTAACAGTCCAACGGACCCATCCATTCTTTAAAAAATAATTTGGATTTCATCAAGTGAAATAGAAAAGGAGGTCCACCATGGTTGAGGTGTCTTCCAGCTAATGTCACCCTTGCTTGAGGTAGCACCATCCACTTGAAGTGGCAAACAGCCTATTAATTATATGGTTTCGGCAGAGATGGAAATCTGACTGTCTCACTTGATATCAACATCTGATAATTGCCAACTTGCAACTTGATAATACAAACAACTGCATTGCAGACAAATGTCTCACATACATCTCACTAATATCTCATCTTGAGACATGACACTAAGAAAGTAAATAGCAGTGTTTCAGTTCATTATTCATTCTGGTTGTAATCAATGTTACCTATGTTTGGAATGCATTATCATTTTTGTTCTAAATATATCAAATGTTCTCTGAAAAAATCTGAAGAATTAATTGTCATTAATTTTGTATAGCAATTTACAGTTTTGGTTTAAGAACCTTTCGAAGAATATATACATCAGTACAAATAGTTGATTGTTCAAATATTTCCCTTTAGGAAATGATACCATATATTTATTAAAAAAAGTTTCTTTCTGAAATATTTTTATTAAAGTAACTTTTTTATAAAAGTGAGGTGCTTTCTTTGATATCTCCCAAAATACTTCCATTAGCTGCAATTATTGATACAGATGAATAATATCTGTATTACATGCACAAGATCCCAGACGTTACACAGGAAAACCATCATTGACAAAGTATTTTCCCAGTATGTGTGCTAAAGTATCCCCGAAGACCTGGTATTAATGGCCCCATTGCATGAGAGTCGTGTAGACACACAATAGGCTTTCAGCTGGCGAGAACAACGTTTTAAGTGTGCAGTGTTTCACAGCATCGGAAGTTTTCCCAGTCTAGAGGAATTGGAAGCGTTTGGCGCTGAGTCTCTGAGTTTCTGTGTTAGAGAAGTCTTCAGCCGTGTGACGTAACGCTTCCAGAATCAGATCTCGCTGGTCGTCTCAGAGATTCATACCAATATTGATGCAAAATGGAATTATTGTCTGCAGGGTGTCGCAGTGATGACAAGGGAGTGTAACATGGAGGGACATTAAGACACTAGCACCATGCAGTTACTGCGACAGTTTCCTGTCAGGTCGTTATAACTCACAGTTAATTAGTAAGTAATAAGAGTCTTGATATTTTTATTAGTTTCATTATTACCTATTTATATATCAATTTGTAGTCATTATTTTCTTTCATGATTTTTTTATTTATTTCACTTTGGACTTTTGGTTATTTCATAAAGGTGTGTGAATTGATGATTGGTGTAAAAAATAAAAATTGCATAATTAACAATCTCGGTTAATTAAAAAAGTTCATCATTGACATTTTATAATGGTTAACGAATAATTGTTTAGAACATTTTTTTAGCTGATACATTTCATTCAATATCTACAAATATTAATAAAGTATTTTCCAATTAACGTTCCATAATGCCAAGGTATTGATTAATCGCGTGCTTGGTCTGTATTATGGTGTCAGTCACCCTGTATACTGTGGGGAGCCCTTTCACATGACACATGGCGCTGGCTGCTTCCTAGCATAGCATTGCAAACTGACTGCTGTGGTAGTGATAGAGATAGGTTTGTTTGTGCCTAGGAATCTATGGTGGCAGTGCTGTGCCATTTCATTGCTGATAGTCTTCTGAACTGATTTCCTAACTCATCACATGAGGTAATGTAGCCATATTAATACTAATAGATGTACACATTATGTCGATTTTATTTAATGCATTTCGAATGTTGATTTATTTGATACATTTCGAATGTCAATTTATTTTATATTTTTTTAATATTTTCTATCATGGAGATACAGGTGTCTGGGTACAACCTATTTGTGGAACATGAAATGGATAAATAGCATAAATATCTCATGTATTTGTTCAACATAGCCCAACAGAATAATGGTGCACGGTGCAATGTTCAGCATGCAATATATTTAAATGTGTGAATTAATGATTTAATCATTGCCATCAATATGCCACTTTTTAGGTAGCGATATCACATATATGTTAAAAGCCCTCTAAGCGTGAGGACTATTGTTCGCGTTTTTTGTTGTTGTTATCTTTCCATCAAGTGATCAGCGTGAGTGAGTGTTATATTCAGCACATCATCAGCGTGCTGATTAGCATCACCGTAGGTGAACAGCATCACCGTTCACCGGCAGATACATACCTCAGCATTGCTAATAGCTGGCGTGTCCATCAAAACCATTATCTCATCTTCTGATTAAATTGATGTATTCGTGTTCCACATGAACTGTATGTTTCGTTTGAACAATTGCTTTTTGGAATTTTGTTTGACTGAAACGTATTCTTCCTGGAAGTGATTTGATGAAAGTTCGTGGAATAATTAATGATATTGGATCAAACAGGAACTCGTAGAACAAAGATTATGTAATGGGACCATGTTTGTTCAGGGATTCTAATCCAGATAGCCTATGGTTTTAACCTGTAACACTATGGAGGAATATGGACACTACTATGGATGCTCTATTGATGATCTATGGACACACTATGTATGCTATGGACTCTCTATAGGGACAAGCTATGGACACTATGGACTTGGACAAATGGGTACAACTCATCTGACCAGGGGACAAGAAGAGGGATGTTCGGCCATTCTGTATTGAAATGGTCACTCTAATAGCTGCTTTATCCTTGTGTCCCTAATCCAGAAACTCAGTAATCACCTGGGAGCTAGACATTATCTATTGGTCAATTCAATAAACAGCTAGCCCATCAGAAACAGGCAGAATCAATCCAGGATTTCCAATGTAACATGACAATGGTGATCATGGGATTTGAACCAGGATTTGCCTGGAGTGTTAGTCCCCCCCTTTATACAGACTTGGCTGAGGTCAACTCTGTTGCCCAAAACTTTGAGGAGTAAATTGTTTTGCATTCTGTATGGGATTCTAATAGCATTACAATGAATTTGTTTTGTCTGACTTTTTGTCTGGTTGTCTTGTCTGCCTGTCTGTCTGGTCATCTGTCTGGATGTCTGTCTGGCTGGTTATCTGACTGACTTACTATCTGAATGACCGACTGTCTGTCAGTCTGTCTGCATGTCTGTCTGCATGTCTGTCTGTCTATCTGACTGTCTGTCTGCCTGGCTGACCTATCTGGTTATCTGACTGTCTGACTGGCTAGCTGGTTGTTTGTCTGTCTGTATATCTGACTGACTGACTGACTGATTGACTGATTTTGCATTCTGTATGGGATTGACTGTCTGTCTGTCTGTCTATCTGTCTATCTGACTGTGTCTGTCTGCCTGGCTGACCCATCTGGTTTTCTGTCTGACTGTCTGTCTGTCTGTTTTTCTGGATGTCCTGTCTGCCTGTTCATTGTCCAGTCTGCATGACCGACTCCCGTGTCCAGTCCCTGCCTGATGTCTGTAATGATGCTGTGGTCATGGCAGGCATCCAGAGCTACTGACCCATCATACTGATATACATTATTGATTGAGTCAATACGTGACCAGCCTGTCAAGAAGCGGCTTTAATTACGATATCATTCACCCTGAAATATTCATTCTCCGGCTACTCCCTTTGTCCTCACAATATAGAGTAAGCAAGTGTATTAAGTGTTTCCACCTAATTGAACTTTATGGACATTTGATATTGGCATCATACAAACACATGTCAGTCTTTGGTACTAAAGCAGGAAATTATTGCAGAAGTATTTGTGTATTCTTGTGGAAATTTACTCCATGATATCAATGGTGTTGAGATTGTATTATGCCAATCTTATGTAATATATTTTAGGATTTCTGACCATTAAACCTTTTTCTTCATGTTTTATTTTGATTTGGATTACAGATAAAACATGATTATATTTTTCTTTTAATTAAAAAATGGTATTTATTACTCCAGCATTATGTTTCAAAGTGTGACGTATCGAAACGATATCCACATAGTATGTGGATCTGTACAGACAATGGATTGACGTCATTGATTCATTGTGATATCACAAAGATTACATCACAAATTTGCCTGTCTCAACATAGAATTTGATTACCTTTGATCAAAAACATACTTAGGCATACTTATTTCTTAAATTTCATCTGTGGCAATAAATAGGATATTACACGATGTTCTATTTAATATCAACTTTATGTCCCTCATAAAATACTTTTATTTGCACTCGCTGAAGCTCGTGCAATAAAAGTACATGTAAATAGAACATCGTGTAATATTCTCTATATATGTTATGAATTACATCAGATCATTCTAAATGGCATAACATTTTATAATTTTATGCTAGTTTACTTTTAATATAACTTGTAATTAAGCAGAGGACTTTGATAAGTATTTCAATCTTGTCTACTCCTCTTGAACTTAAGTCAATAAAATATGTTGAAATCAAATCAAAAGTCACAATAGGTAGTTTATGTAAGCCCTGACTATCCATTTCAGAATACATAAGAATCCTAATCTGTAATAGCACCTCATTATCCTCCTATATTGGCAGGAAGTCTCTCCAAGGAACCATAGACTATTCTGTCTGAGTATTGTACTGCTATCATTGCAATGGACTGACTCATAATACCCAGCTTTTAACATTATCCCTGTCAATGACTTTCTTAATTATCATCACAATGTCTGAAAATAAGAAGATCCCAACTTGGATAAGAATTAGCAATTTCATATGAGTACAATGATTGGTACGACATCAATGATGCATACTATCAATGAGACATACATCCTATGCAGTAACCAGTAGGTATTATGTTGCCAAATTGGCATCTGGTCAAAGATCTTGATGCTATTCTGGGCTAGAATGACAAGATCGGAATTCTAGTTCTCGAAGACATCTTGGCCAAAGACTGTCATACATGTCTTCCTATGTATCATCAGAACCAAACTTTCTGATACACATTGACATATAGGATAACAATTGCATTATGCTAACATTGTTTGTACCAGTTGACATTAATTGATATATACATCACCTCTGGAACCAGTAGAATCACGAAGGTAAACATATCTATGTAAAGAAGCAACGAGAATGTATTTATCATTTATATATATATAACAATTACTACTGACGAAATATCACGTAGACAGTTCTATATGAAATGGGTTTTCATGTCCAATGACTATATTGATGATCTTTATTTAGTTTCAGTGGCAGTTGATGGGACGGAGTGAGAAGACTGACCTCTAGGTCTGATATCTGTGATTCCAGGCTGGTAGGGAGCACGCCGAGCGCAGTCACAGGATGCCAATAATGATATGGACAGCCGTACTCCAATATCTCAATTAAATCACTCTGTCCAAGCACAGGAACATCAGATCAGGAGTTGTGTCGTATCAATGATTTAATAAGTGGTGCCACGTAAAGTGTGTGTTGTTTGTGTGAGCGTGAGCACAGGAGTACAAGCATGGAGGATGTCATACCGTTGCCGCGCCGTCGTCTGATAGCGTTGTTACATGCAGAGTGTGATTAGGGTCCACAGTGGCGGCCTGCATGCTGCGGACTCCACGATGTTGGCTGTGACAACTTTACAACTTCTACTATGTTGGATCTTACAGGTGTTAGCAGGTAGGTGTCAACAATTATTTTTATTTTTAATTCCTTTAATACCACTTGTACTAAACTACCGGTATATATTTGTCGTTAATTTTTATAGGTGAGTATGGTATATGGAGTTTAACATCGCTGCGGGAATCTTTCACCAATTTGCGACGATCATTTTTACAGGAATAAAGTTTCATAAATATGATGAACA
Organism: Lepetodrilus fucensis; assembly: GCA_032361325.1. Lineage (NCBI taxonomy): Eukaryota > Metazoa > Mollusca > Gastropoda > Lepetellida > Lepetodrilidae > Lepetodrilus > Lepetodrilus fucensis. The sequence goes on from JAUTBV010096635.1 coordinate 15,973, forward strand.
AAATCTAATTGCTTAATTTATAAATTACTCATTTGTTGTGAATTAAATGACACTCATGCAATTTAGGCTAAATACGTAAAAGATTATATGTTTTAAAGAAAACGATACAAAATCTATTTTATGTTTTCAATTTTGAATGGCTTTGAAAAAGTGTATGAAAAATATGTTGACAGTCTGCCCAGATGACCATAGCAACTATATTGGTCAATGGTCATACAGTCATATCTAGAGGTTATCACTGTTTCCAGAATGGTATGACAACTATGTTGGTCAGACAATCCTATCTAGAGGACATTACCACTACCAGAATGGTATGACAACTGTATTGTCTTACCTAGGAACTCTACTGTTACTAGAATTGTTTGAAAATAATATTGCTCAGACAATTATCAGCACACAGTCAGTATTTGCCACATTCCCAGTCAACAGTTCTATTTCCACATTGACAAGTGGTAGCATCAGCTGTCAGCTTTCTCTACCGCACTTGAATCAGAGACATCAATATTGATTGTAGAATGTTTATTGTGTATTTAGGATAATATGATGTCATTGGTTGGACCATTCAGTATTCAGTAATGTTGTTAAATGATTGTAATGCATAACCCTTATGGCACTGTTGTGATATCACTGGGTTAGCATTCTGTTGTTGGTGTTTTCTTTGTGATTGAAAAATGTTAGAATTCTGTAATTACATAGTATTATTTTAGTATAATTTTGTCATTGTAACTGTTAACATTGCGCTCTTACTGTATGTGTTATCATTATACTAGATAGAGTATCCCTATCACCAATGTGTGATGAATATATTGATTGTCATAATGTGGGATTCACAGTGGTTCTGACATTATTGTATGTCATTGTAATCATGCAAACTGAACTTGTCTACAAGCAAGCTAAGCAAATTTGATTGTTTTCTAACATTTATTTTTAGATGTACATGTATTATGGGCAATATAGCAATGTTTTAAATAGAGCCTGTACGCACTCCAGTGATGGGTTATTTTCAGCAAGGACTGGTAAAGTTTTAGCCCTGTGTGCCCACATGATTGTCTATTTTTTTATAAAAAAATTTTAACAATGTATATAATCGATCACTGACTAGCATATGTGAGGACAGGTACCTTCTCAGACTTACCAGTCCTCATGTCTGGCAGTGAAATTGGCTAGAGTTTTATGCACTGAATATATATAGACAATCGACTTGTGACTTAGAATTACAAATTATCTATCCCTTATTAAACTAAATACCGGATATGTATATAGTATGTCCCTTGCTAAATCAGCGAGACATACAACATAGATTTAACATCGAGACAGATAATCTGTAATTCCATAGATTGCTGTCTATGTCCGCCACTACTGTCTTACTTGTGGTGTGATGGAACTAAGTCAGGATGGTCATGCTTCTGGAATTTCAAAGACCAGTCTGCAACTGACACTAATGTAACATATAAGTATGACAGCCCAGCCACTGTCACATGGCATGACCTTACTTCAGAGTGATGTCTTATAGGTGAAGAGTTGTAATTTATAAGCTACTTGATGTATCCAGAGATGAAGTAATACCATATAGGTACAAGTTAGTTCAGGTGTTCTGGAGGTAGTGTCATCAAATTACTTATAGGAATTATAGATAGCTTCATTTTGAATACTATAAGTACACTTATAAGGTATTTTCCTTTTTTACTTTTCATCACATATAGGTGAAAGGTTCCCGCTGTGATGTAAAACAATCATTCACTCACTCCCTAACTTTTACATATTTTGCATTTATGCATTCATAATATCACTGATTACAATTTATATTAAAGTATGACATTTAATAATGTTGGCCACAATTTCTAGAGCTCAAGATTTCCTTTTAAAATTGTTGAAAACTCAGGAATTTGTGTTATTCTTCTTGAGATGCCATAGTTTTAACTAATCCTGAGGAGTGTTTATTATTAGTTGCATAAAGAATCATTGTATACATTATATTAATAACTGCATGAATATATAAATCTGGTATGTTTACATGTACTGTCTGCCTGAAACCTGGTACCATCTGGCTCAAATATGATACTTGTAATGTCTGCCTAAAATGTGGTACTGTCTGCCTGAAACCTGGTACCATCTGCCTCAAATACGATACTTGTAATGTCTGCCTAAAATGTGGTACTGTCTGCCTGAAACCTGAAGTCTGCCAGAATTCTGCTACTACTGTCTACTACTAGTCTACAGTATCTACCTTTTGCTGTTCACAGTTTAATTACTGATATCAATGATGTGCATGTTTTACACATGAGCAATAGATGTACTAGCCATTTTCTTTTTGTCCAGGCTATTATAACCAATAGTCCCTAGGTTTTATAACCAATAATCTCCAGGTTTTCCGAATGTCTCTGATTTGAACACACATTCAAAGGTGACTCTGGAGGTATAGATTTCATGTAAGGACAATGGGGTTTTTCCCCCTACAAAATACATGTACCAATTTAAAGTGCCTAACACGCAACAAATTCAATGTAAAGATCAGGAATAACCGGCTTGCACTGATTTGTTCTTTCGGGAACCTCCCACAAATTGTGAGATGGACGAGTACGGACAAGAGATGGACGAGCACGGTGTGGAGAAGCAGCTTGCTGGAAGTCAGATTCTGGAAGTCAGGTTCTGTCGGTGCTATTGAACCGGCTGTAGTCAGTGTCTCTTCTGTGTGTACAAGTGGCCACAGTCATCCTGCCCACTGAGTGACCGTGGTCAGCACTGCTGGCCAGCCAACACCACGGGCAGTAATCAATATGAATACATAGTCTGTACATCATAAAGCAATTACGGCATTCACGGGAGAAACCTCAAACACTAGAGATCGAATTTAGGTAAATAAGAAGCAGTTTGGGGGCATTTTGGAAATTGTTTGAAGGTAATGTTATTATCCTGCGGACATGAGGTGTATTTTGGTATATCCTGGTGATAATTACATTTAGTGTGTCAAATTATGTACACCATGAAGTTTTCCATTCATAAGGAAAGTAGCTATGGTTAGTTAGGCCAGGCGTATCTTACCATAGTATCATGTTCCGGCCATTACCATTATGACTTCTAGTATATATATAGTGCTCATACTGAAATTAAATTAGCTTTACCAGGACAAGATAAACGTGTCAGATAATTGGTACCTTAGTCTGCATTTGAAATGTGTGCTTTTTCTTTTGACTACAAGATTTATAGTGGAAAATGTTTCATTTCCTATTTTTTGACAAGTAATGTAAGGTTATGTGCATGTTATTATATATAATATATGCCAAGCCCCAAATTATTAAGGTTGATGGAATATCTGTGTAAAGTACTATCCTCATGCTAGCATTTTGAACTTTTGAGTTCAAGGCAAGTTGCCTGCATTGATACATCCTCCTGCTATAACTTGTGTCTCTTTCTTGCTGTTTAATCTCCATCTGTATCCCTGGCCACCATTTGTCTAGTAATTAGGCCCCTTGGAACATAAAACAGAGTGGTGGTAATTGATCACAACTGTGTAGTGAATGTGTGTATATCATGCAGAAGTTGGCAGCAACAGGACTTTGCTCTTTCTCTTCTATTGGGCGGGACGACAGTGCCGTGTCACTGGCACGCTGCACCAAATTGCAGACCTTCTCCAATCCAATGATGACATGTAATTCTTCACCAAGTCTCTCGAGATTCCTCGTTGAAGTGCAACATGGAACAAGACTTTCAATGTGGCTGTGGCTGTGACTGTGGCTGTAAATGTGGCTATGGCTAGTGGTAGTGGTATTGACATGTGGTAGTTTTCTGTTGGTATTTTCTTTTTAATGTTTTTTTGGTTGTTTTTTTAAACTGATGTTCAAAGCCACTTTCAAAAGTCTCATACCATGACTTATCATTTCTGTGATGGTTAACACATGGCCCGAGGGCGTTATGGTATGTAACGCACAATGTTGAAGGAAGTAGCCCGAGGGGTAATTCCTGAAATAGAGTGCAATACAGACTTTAAATATTTTGAAATAATGTTTGAAACAAACAGCAAACATACATTCATGCATTATTACATTTGCTGTGGTAATGTGGTAATGTTGTAATGTGGTAATGTAGACAGCATATCCTACCATCATGTCAGGAACCTCTGCATGCATTGAACCCTGATCATAGAGGCAGGTTCAGAATTAGGACCCTTGTCCCTAAAGTAAGATGATCTGGTAGTGATCTGGTAGTGCTACCATCTGTTGGTATCTAGTACTGGATATTTTAATAAATAATTACTTTCCGTTTGATTTTTTTTAGCATCCTGCTTAAAATTAGTTTGTGAATTGAAACGTTTTTAAATTAATAATTAAACTTGTTCCTCATATAACCTGAAGATTGACAGTAATTAACATGAAGCTAATTACCTCTAGGTTTGTAAATTAAGTGGGTTTATATAAGATTAACTTTTCTTTGAATCTCATTGGCTAAGAGCTAATGCCCATGAGATCATGAACAGATTTCTTTTTATTACAGATTTCCCATGATGGGACTCAGGATGTGTATTCTCTGTACACCTCACAGAGTCAATGTTTCAGGGTCTGCTGTAGTAAATTAACAGTTTCATCAGAGGAAGAAATCTGTTGCTTCTGGGAATTGTACAAATAATTTAATTAAAATAAACCTTCATCTCGTGTGAGTTGCTTGTGGAAACATACATGTTTAAAGAGCTAGTGGATGAGCTGATAAGCTTGTGAACCCTTTACAATGAACCCATGAACCCATACTCCATTCCTACTATTTCATTATTTGAAGTTCTCACAGACTTGGTACTTGGTACAGTAGAGATTGAGATTGCGTAAAAAAACCACATCTCACTCCCCTTTCACACAATCATGTGGTTGCTGCATAACCCTACTGACAGCGAAGTGTGTGTATGTTTGTCCAATTGGTTGAACTGTTCTCTGCGAGTAGACAGGACGATGACCAATCGATGTAATGGCTCTATTAACAAGGGGTACCTATTTTAGGGTTTGTTTGCAGAGATATTGCAGATCAAGCTTGTGTAAATTTACACAAATGTTAGCATCTATGGTGTGTCTGCAATGTTATGGAGATTTTTCTGGAGTGTGTCCCAGTGAGGCAGCCACAAGTAGAGTTGCCAATGGCTGGGTCTACCAGAGTAGGCATCAAACAAGAAATGAAACTTTTTAAGTTATCTACTTCAAAATCCTGTTCAGGAGAAATTATATGCATTAAAGTTATACCAATATGTAAATCTCGGTAAGAGTGGTCTTCGAGCCGAAGCTCTGGATAACAAGTACTATGTAGTGCTATTAAATATATATATCATTGAGTTTCATTCTTCCGCTCAAGTAAGCACAAGACTACTATGTTTGAACCTCCCTATGGAGCTAATTTCAAATACAGTTCAACATCCAAAAGAAAAATCATTTGCTATCTATCTGGATTAAAGGTCAACAACACTTTGATGCTACATGGTCTCCTTCAGTATTTTTAGAACTTTCTTGAGTAATATCGCGAGGATTGCAAAGGTTTGGAAAGACATATAGTTTCCTGGAAAGGAAGTGGAGTTGGGTCTGGTATTGCATGGCCGTGATATATAGTGACACAGTTCTGCTACAAATTGCGGTAGTTTTCAGGGGTTTTCACGGCATGAGCTTCAGCTGTAGTAGAAACCCTCATCTCCTGACCATTGATTCTGCAATAGGAAGAACACACAGGGATTAATTGATTATAAATCTCACTCCATGGGCCTACTTTACACAAGATTTGTTTCTTTCTCCAAACCATTAAAAAAGATGCATGAAAGTTTTACTGTTGGAATTCATTGTGCTGTCTCCTGTTGCATGACCACCATCAGCGAGTGTGATTCCGTATTGATTCTAGCAAAATACCGCACGGAAGACGCTGGGAATCGGTGTTACTACTACTTTCCTAATGACTCCTTATGTAATGTCAGAGTAATGCCACAGAGAGGGAGATCCAACAACGGTAGTCGACCACTGGAGACACAGACTCTTCTATATTTATCCTTGGTCTGGATATTGGTCCTAATTGGACTCTCTACTGCAAGAGGTTGGTGGTTCATACCCCGGAACGGTCACATTAAGACGAGATTTATCAGTGGAGGGTCCACACCCTGGTCCCCAGAGCCATCTTGTCTTCCTGATAGCGGTCTCGTTTTATCACTTGATAGAGGCCCAGGGAATGTACATGTATTTGATCAGATGTATCTTCGACTTGTAGGTTGCTATTCTCAGTGCTACGTGGCCTGCGATGAAAGAGCATATCGATGTCAATGAGTAACAACTTGGTAATGGATTATGCATGTTTTAATAGAGTGTGTGCTGAAGGGTCAGATCAGGTGTTTCCTTACACGAGGCTGAGGAGAAGAAAGACGAGGAAGGATGTCGTGGATAGCAATGTCCTCAGTATTGACAAACTCTTAAATGAACACTCTAATACTTTTACACTCACACATGTCAAATGATGGCTGTGGTTTAAATTAACAAAAAGAGCAATTACCATATTCATGAGAGCATTCTCATCAATAGGCGAAGGACAAATATGAAAACAAAGAACAAATTAACAACCCTGCTAAAGGTTTACAAGTCTCTAGCTTAGGAAAGGTTGCGATGACACATTGCATGGGATATTTGACACACAGTATGGAATGGCTGATGTATTGTGTGGTATGGTTGAAATATATCATGGGATAGTTGACATTCAGTATGGAAAACACTTATGATAACATGGTATATCATGGCGTGACTGACTTACCTTAATAGAAATAGCATTTGTGTTGTTATCTTTTATGGTGCCATGAGTATAGTTGGTCTCAAGACCAAATTCTATGGAGCAAGGACAACATTCATGGAAATTTGGTCTATTCTGTGTTTAATATAAGCCAAGATATGTTCTGCAAACAATCAAAGAAGCATATAAGCTATGTGGGCACCAGAGGATATAAGTGGTACTGTCACATTAAATAGACTTTAATCTGCATTTCTAATTATACCTTTGTCCCATACCTTTTAACTATGATTGATATTGCTGTGATTTGTCACATTTATAAAGTATCAATTTTCTACTCTGATGTGACAAATTATAGGCCAGATGGCATCTAGCAAAGCTAAGACTTCTTGTATCCTGTAGTTAAGTTGCCTGTTAACACGGAATTTGGTGGAATTGTTATTCATTGACAGGTAGTCGTGAGATTAATTTAGATTGGTTTCCAATATGTTTTTTTCTGTTAATTTTAAATGGTTTTATCTGTTACTTTTACATTGGATAAAACCAGCAGTGTGGTGTACTGGCTAGAGTGTCAGCCCAGAGTGAGGAAGGTCACTGGTTCAATCCCGGGTCATGTCATTCCAAAATAAGTTAAAAGATGGTACTTGTTGTTCCCCTGCTTGGCGCTCAACATTAAAGGTGGAAAGCAAGGACTTGTCAGTCTGGAATCATTATAACTGTGTCTAAGTGGAGTATCCATGTTCTATCTGTGACGTTCCAAGTAAGCTAGTACTATAAAAACTGGTGGAAATCCAGAATATAATTTGGCATGAAATGCATCGACACCCCTATTTTGTAGATTATCTCAGTAAATACGTCATGGAATGAAAAACAATAAAAACTCCATTTTCTTATTTCATTTTACCTAACAAAAAAAAAAGAAATATTGCAGAAGTAATAAAAAAATTGGTTTATATAACAATCACCAAATATTTTGACTAAGTATTATTTTATGCAGAGGGACGACGTTCGAAAGAAGGAACGGGTAAAAAGGCTTAAAATGCACATGCTTATGCTCTTCTTGACATACCCGCACTGCAAATTCGGCCGAGATAATCTACGAAATAGGGGTGTCAATGCATTTCATGGCAAACTATAGTACTAGCAGTACATATGCATGCAAACCATGATGTGAGTGAACAATTCTTGAAAGTGGCTTTAATCCCCAAATCAACCAACCAACCAATAAATTGGATAATATATTTTTCATGCAGTTTAAGTATTCTATATTACCTAGAATGTTTGATGCCATTGTTTGTAGTTTTCAATAACTAAATATTTCATGGGTTAAGTTACAGGTACACATATATTATGTATTATTGTTAATGAATTAAATTCTATTCTACATGTCGTGATATTAGTGAAAGATTCTAGAAAGCAACTTTAAACCCCAATTTAAAAAAAAGAAGAAAGAATTCTATTCTACATGGACATGTCAGTACAGTGCATGCCTTGAAGGAGCATTATGTGCTATTATCCACAACAGATAGTAAAGATACAACTTTGTGAATCCAATTCTAGATAATTACGATCCATAATAATATGTAATTTAAATTGATGACCAGTAAATTGTTATGAAATTCTTTGAAGTACAGATGGCAGATGACCTGCGTACAAATTATTTGTAATCATACCAGGACGTAACTTAGTATTAATCTTTTCTGTATCTTTAAAATAGACCCCTATCACCTCCACTGCGTGTCATATAGCTGATCAAATTTGTTTTCATACTTGTGGTTCTCCAGTAAAAACACACTAAAACATTGTTTTGTTGTAACTTGAGAGCCTCTGGTGACTCACTTCAATGGTGGAAATTGTTTTAGGTTACAATTGTCAATGGCAGTAATTCCGTTCTTTTTACGACTTCAATTTAAGTTTGTATCCTATAAGTGTTTTTTCCCCCCTCTAGTTGTAATGTGGTGTGTGGGATTGAAATAGTGTTGAGGAACACACAGTCTTGACTATAGGTATTGTAGCTGTATAGAGATTCTAACACTAAATCTGTGTGTATCTAATGTGTGATCTGTTACTTCTCTTCTTGCATTACTATACATTATATTTGTGACTAAGGCATAGATTCCTTAACACTATGATTGATTTCATCGATCTGACATTGACTTCTTGACATTAGTACTGATGTCATATTTATTTCATGGATTTCTTGACATTAGCTAGGACATATTTCTTGACATTAGAACTGACAACATTTATTTTTTATTTATTTTTTAAATTCGGTTTTATATCCACTTTCAAGATTGTTTCAGTTACTAGTATATCACAGCTTATCAGTTTAGAGCAGGAGTAGCACTGGATTTTAGAGTAAACCTACAAGTCCAAGCTGGTACTGACTCAAATTTTATTAGGTTCTTTACATTGGTACAGATGTACTACTTCGATAAATATTCAGAAATGTAAAGAAGATTTGCAATTAGAATACCTACAAGTTCCGATCTGTAATGTTTAATGACTCATAGTGACACAGGTAACATATAGCTCTAACAGGTCTACATGCATGTACACAATAGTTAATTGTTACTAAGAGTGGAAAGATAAACCAGGCATATAGGACATGTTTCATCATGGGAAATTATCTATTCCCTAGAATTGTTTGTAGCTGATGCATGTTACTTTACACTTTAGTTCTCAACCAATTAGATTGATTGTAATTCTCTAATGGGTAATAAATGTGGAATACTAAATAAGCTTTGGTAGCATGTTCTGTTAGAATGAATGAATATTTGAGTCACAGTGACAAGTGAGGCGGGACTCAATTGTTTAATATAAGAGCTGACAGTCATGAGAAAACATATGCCATAAGTAAACCGATATGATTTAATCATGATGTTCAATAATTATGTTCTTATTGTTTTGGGTTATGAGTCACAGAGATCATTGGTAGGTGTGTCACTACATTCATTTGTCAGTGTGTCAATAAGGTTATTGGTATGTAGATATGTCACTTATGGTCATTGGTTGTAGGTATATCACTTATGGTCATTGGTAGTAGATATGCCACATGGTCATTGGTATGTAGATATGTCACTTATGGTCATTGGTAGTAGGTATGTCACTTATGGTCATTGGTAGTATATGTGTCACTTATGGTCATTGGTATGTAGATGTCTCACTAAGGTTATAGATATGTAGATATGTCACTTATGGTCACTGGTAGTAGATATGTCACTTATGGTCATTGGTAGTAGGTATGTCACTTATGGCCATTGGTATGTAGATGTGTCACTAAGGTTATTGGTATGTGTCACTAAGGTTATTTGTAGGTAGGTAGGTAGGTATGTCATTAAAGTTATTGGTAGGTCGGTATGTCATTATGGTTAATTGGTATGTAGATGAATCACTAAAGTCGTTGGTATATAGGTATTTCACTTAAGGTTATTTGTAGATGTGTCACTAAGGTTATTTGTAGGTAGGTAGGTCATTGAAGTTATTGGTATGTAGGTATGTTATTATGGTTAATTGGTTGGTAGATATATCACTTAAGGTTATTGGTATGTAGTTGAATCACTAAAGTCGTTGGTATGTAGATGTGTCACTAAGATTATTGGTGGGTAGGTATATCACTTTAGGTTATTGGTATGTAGATGTGTCACTAAGGTTATTGGTATGTATATGTCACTAAGGTTATTGTTAGGTAGGTATATCACTAAGTTCATTGGTAGGCTTAGGTATGTCAATAAATATAGGACACTATTTTTTGTGATTACATCTTGCTGACAATTATATTGAATTATTTACGGTAAGCAACATTAAAAAAATCAAATGTAGAATTTGCTATGTTAGCATGCAAGAGAATATCAAAGCAGCTCTACAATTGAACACACTAGTCCATTATGATTTACTAGTTACACATCTAGATAGCAAGACACATAATTCTAAAGGTCTGTGATTCCAGAACCCCACAAATATTGATAATGATATTAGTTTCTTCCAGTTTGTTGGATGAGAATGCATAACCGTGTTATTACATCAAATATCATGTTTTTAGCAGTAGTTGGAAGGAACATTTATTTGAAGGAGAGCATATTTAAGAATGTCTGATGCTATGGAGTCGGACTGTCTGATGTGGAACATGTCAACATTACAGCCAAGTCAGGATGAGCAATCAAATAATGAAATCGCTAGACATCTTGTAGGTTAACCCTCTCCCTATCTGACTGCACTCTAAATATGCTTTGACAAGAAGGTAGACAGCGAGTGTTAGAGTGTAAAGGATTTGGTCTTGCCCTCTTGCCGTGCTCATAGTCAATTACAACGGAGTGGAGATATATAGTAGGAGTTGCAGCAGACAATTGGGTGGAAGACAACATTTATAGCAATGGTAGCAGACAATTCGGTTATGGGAGACTGTAGGGTGGAAGTACCAAGACATTAATCGTATAAAAATAATAGTAGTACATTTTTAATACCAGACAGAGGCCTAATTACAGCACTTCTTCTTTAACAGACATTGTCTGCCTAACTGATGGACGGAATGTCATTCCATTTCATGAATGACTCAACTCAAATTGATGACCTGATGCTTGCACTATCATTCTGTTGTACATACCATTACAGAGTGAAATCCCTAAGGAAAATATCATTTTACTGCGGCCGTCATAGTTCAATTAATGTTATTGAAAGCTGTGGAATGTACTTAAATAGTCTGTGATTGAGCCATGGTTGGGACACATGGTTGATGTGGGGCATTGGTGTGGGGCAACTGGTTCATATATGTCATACTGAGGACATTAGCATTGGACATTAGGACATCAGCATCCAGGGACTATTTGCTTGGCTCGGTAGTACCAGGAGGTGTTTCATGCAGCTCCTATATCTAACTATACAAGAGCAAGCATCATTCTCTCATATGTGGTCTCAGTCATAACATACAAGAGAGCAATGGTAGATATGGAAGCTTCATGAAAGGGTTCCCTGATGTCGGCCTCCAGTAAATCACATGATGATGGACTGTATTGATGTCTGTATATGAAATGTTTCCAGGAGTAGATTCAGCATAATTATTCAAAGCAATGACCATCTGGGCCACTGACACCAAAGGAAACCATAAACTTCTAATAGAACATGCTTCGACTTCCTTATGTCCAATGCTGTATACGTTGCCATCCCATATTGACTAAATACCGCCAATAATCTAACACCCATATTGACTAAATACCGCCAATAATCTAACACCCAGAACCATAGGGTTAACTGGCTGCTCTATGAAAGTGGGGCGGACATATTTTACAAGATTGGGTCTGGTTGACTTTAAGAACCAGAGTCCATTTTGAAATGATGGAACCTTAACAAGATTGCTCAGAAACACAGGCATATAGGACTATTGGGTAGTAAGAGGGCATATGTCTAACACTGAGTCTCTAGGCCTACTCAAGATGCCTTGGCTGAAAGGAAATCGTGGCTTGACATGCAACTATAAACCTAACTTCCTAGTGGAGAAGGTCTTTGTGAGAAGACAGTGCTTTACATTTGATCACTGTTCCTCATCATTAAGTTCTTAGTTTTTTTATCTTGATAATGTTTGCTGTGAGAATGCCATGTCATGTATTGTAGACAATCACAATCTATTTGTTGCATCTGAAGTAGCTTTGCCATGATGGTGGTTGGTGTATTATGTATATTTGTTCCATCTGAAGTTGTTCTTCCATGTTGTGGATGTATTTTTGTTCTGGCAATCTGAGAACTGGAGGACTCCCAAGTTGTCGACACCTATTAATCGCTCCACCATCTGCCGTACAGACAGGAAATCTTCCAATGAGGAGGTAATAAAACTGGACAAACCAAATAAGTACGAAGAGGTTCTGAAAAGTAGGAGTTGATTTCATTTACCAAGGCAACTCCAGAATTTACCATGATAATTCTGATTCCTTAAAGAATTGAATTTTTAGTCCTAAAAGAATTTGGATTTAACTTAATTTGATCACTATTGAATGAATAAGTATTATGTTTAGGAATGAATTGAATTAATAAACAATATGATGCATTAGAATTAATACAGTCCATTTTAGACATGCAATATTCCAATGTGTCTTGAATCAAATCTATTTTACCTATTATTTAATTAATTTAACTTTATCAATTGTTTATCCAGAGTTCATTAACATACTTCATGTTGGCTTCATCCAAAACACAGATCAATATGATAGTATTCTTCAGTAGGGAAACAGCTTTAAACATGGCTCATGCAAGGCTTGTATAATCAATAAAATGTGTTCATATCACAATAATTAAATTTAAGACTATAATGGGCAGAACCATTATCTCCTCAGTTCCATAGTTAGACTGGTATAACTCTCAGCTGGTGGTTTAAAGCTCAGCACGTAAAGCAATGTCTGAGATTGTCTGACAATGTATCTCGTGGTGAATGAAAATAGTGTCACCACACATATACTCCAGTCAGTCATTTAGTCGGAACTGTCAGTCATCCTAATTACATGAAAGTAATTTGTCTGAGGTGCCACAACTGGCACATTGCGGTGAGATTCCTGTCGTAAATAAGTGGGAGAAGCTTCTGCTTGTTGTAAGGTGATGTCAGCTGTACTAGTACTGTTAGACTGCAGAAGCTGCTGGTGGTCATAAGCATTCAGATGTAGTAGTACCATTGTATTGCAGAAGCTGCTGCTAGTCATCAGCTGGTCATCAAATGTGGCATGACTAATACCACAGTGAACATTTGTCCTCAGACCGAAAGTGTGTGCTTTCCATGGTTATTTTAATTATAGTTATTCCATGTGAGGCAGTTGAACTAATATTTGCTTGGTTTGTTCAATTATTGTGAATAATCAGATAAGCCTCTTGATACTGCAGCTCAGAATGATGAACATTAATTTGATGAGGGACATAGTTACTGTAATCATTAGTATCCAGTTGGTTATTCCTTAAATATCAATTGTTTGCTTCCATGTTCATGGCATTTCTCTTCATATATCTTAGATAGTTCCACTGAAGCTATAATTCATTGTCAGTTTAATATTCCTTGAATTTAATCTTCCTTGAGTAGTTCCACAAAGTAGTCTGAGTGTGACATTGTGGTGACCTTATTCAGAGCAACCCATATGGTGACTTCAGTCAGACCATGACACCATGGTGACTTCAGTCAGAGCATGACACCATGGTGACTTTAGGCAGAGCAACCCATATGGTGACTTCAGTCAGAGCATGACACCATGGTGACTTCAGTCAGAGCATGACACCATGGTGACTTCAGTCAGAGCATGACACCATGGTGACTTTAGTCAGAGCAACCCATATGGTGACTTCAGTCAGAGCATGACACCATGGTGACTTCAGTCAGAGCATGACACTGTGGTGACTTCAGTCAGAGCATGAAACTGCTGTTACTTCAGTTGGAGCAGCACACATGGTGACTTCAGTCAGAGATTATGGTAACTTCAGTCAGAGCATGACCCTTTTGTGAATTCAGTCAGAGCATGAAACTGCTGTTACTTCAGTTGGAGCAGCACACATGGTGACTTCATTCAGAGATTATGGTAACTTCAGTCAGAGCATGACCCTTTTGTGAATTCAGTCAGAGCATGACATCATGGTGACTTCAGTCAGAGCATGACACTGCTGTGACTTCAGTCAGAGCATGACACTGTTATGATTTCCAGATGGCACCATTAACTCCATAACCCATACATTTCTCTACGGAGAATATTCCAGACACAGACACTTGATTATTTCATTTCTTGTTAAGCCTCAGGTGCAAATGTTGCTGCGTACCAGTGGGACAGTGCTTAATTACTTACATTGGGCCTATCTGGGTCAGTGGTTATCCTATTAAGATGTATTCACTGGATGTAAGAAAAGTCAATTAGCTGGGCTGCCTTGTTTCTGAATTTATAATGAAATTTATATGTCTCCTGAGATACTGTACATCACTTATTGATTCTATATTCATCAAATTAATGTTATTTGCAAATGTCTGCAATGTCACGTATAGGCTGGAGACTTTCTAACAAAACTAATAAGAAAGCAGCTGAAAGAGCTACAATCATATGATATGCTTGAACATTTCTTTTAACATTCTCACAAATAGCTGTAGATCTTAGATCTAATGTTTCAGTCAAATGACAAAAAGTTTCTAATATGCTTCAGAAATAATCATGTTTTCTTGAAATAACTGTCATTTTAAGTTTATATCTCCAACCAGGACGTTTGGGATAGTTTCAACTGATAATGTTTCCATATATGATATTGCTGGACATTGTGCAACAATGGCCCAGACTTGGATATATAAAAGCATTTACAAGCTCACCTTTGAGTTCAGGGGGAATACAATGTATTATCATCATCTGAGTGAGATCTGTAGAGGATTGTTGAAGCTGTAGTTGCTTAAACGGTAAAAAAACTTAATAAAATATATGTAATAATGACAGTGAGTAAAGTCCAGCAATGAAGTCCAGCTTCATGGAACAACCATTTCAACATCTGACATTTAGTGAAATTGCTAGAATTCCATGTTTTACACTGACATGATATTCCTTTCAATGTTGCTGAAATATTAATACATGTTTATTGAATTATTTTTTTAAAGTAGCTTTTTTTTCTTAGAAATTACCACACCTGATAGAGTATTGCAATTTAAAATTTGAACATTACATTATTACATTTACAAAAAAATTTTTTAACTATTCAATATTTATAAGCATGACTGATTCAATTTCTAACACAAAATTATTTCATTTTACATTTAATTCTTCACTTTCTGTCATCAGCGAATTATTTAATTATTGCAAGGTATCGTTAGGATTACTGTATGTGTAGTGAATATGGATAAAGCAGTCCATGGCAACATTGGCAGCTAATGTCATTAATTGGGACCTTTGCCTCTCGACACATTATAGCAATATTTTGAAGACTGGCATGCTATATGGGATCTGGAGGGAGATGGCTTAGAGACAGCTATTGATTGTATGAAATATTTAAGCATCTACTTGTCACAGGTGATCTATTAGAAATACATGCCAATTTTACCATATTGATCTCAGTAGTTGGCTTGTCATCTTTATTTAACCATACTTTACTAGTTCTGAGACTAGCCTTCATAACTAGGCAGTGTTGTAGCAGTAACTGATGAGAAGTAACGTGTTGATGGTGGCTCTAATGGACCCGAGCCATATCCAACATACCCAATCTGACATTATTTTCATAACAGTATTTGTAGGGATTAGCCATCACCATGCACCAGCCAGTGGAAATCAGGTCTCGCACAAGCAGGCCATGTGCATTCAAAGCTTGAAAGCCATGACATAAGGGGAAGAATCTTGAAAGCGTCTCTAAACCAATATTCAAACATCCAAATAATTATTTTTTAAGTGTTTGGAACATGTTGCTGACATTGATAAAGGTTTCAGAGTTTATGGTGACCTGCCAGTATTTTGATTTGAATTGGGGTTTAGAGTGTTTTTAAAACACATATATAAACATAATTAATTGTTTTGTCATCGCAAATGGGTGAAAGATTCCTGCAGTGACGTTAAACTCCTTGTTCTCCCACTCACTCACTCACTCCTATCCTGGCTTGTCAGTTTAATGGCAGACCAAAACCTGCAGCACCCATAGCACTGAGAGTTGCAGGAAACCTGTGATGATAACTGCACTGCCACTGTACAGGTAAGGCAACCGAAGGCAACCAAAGGCAACCGAAGATGCCCTAAAGAGCTGGCTCTGTGCCTAATCCAGCAGTTAGCCATCATGGTCATGGCAGAAATGTTAGCTTCTATGAACATTGATGTCAGCTATGCCACTGATGGATTCAAACTCTAATGGTGTTACCACTGTGCCATACACCCTATCCAGCAGTCATTGGTTAGTAAGAAGTGATGTGTTTGAAAACGCTACAATTTTCTTTCACGTTTATTTTGTTCACTATTTGTAATTCTTTTTAATAGCATGTGATCAAATGGTGAACTGTTTTTGGTGGGATAACAACCCACAGCAAGCTTACTGACACCTTGTGGAAACTAGTGGAGAATCTTAGTAACTAATAATAATAACTTGTTCTACTACTCCAATTCTTGAGCAATAGACATGTAGTTCATAGCCCATGTATATGTGAAAACAGCAGCATTTATAGTACTTGCCTAACCCAATAGACTAGTGAACACTGAGTAATGTTTCTTAATAGGACCCAGAAGCTCCAACAAAAACCTATTAGGCTTGTGGCATGAAGTACGCTGTTCTCCTGGGTGTGATGTCTGTAAGTGTGAATATATTTATATCATTGATTTACGGGCTCAGAAGACTTAACCTGTGAGTGAAGTAGTGGTAGAGTGAGTGTCTCGGAACACTAGTAGTGAGTGTCTCAGAACACTGGATAGATTGCAACACTACTGATGTCATGTGTGGCTGCAGCTTCCACTGAAAGTCTTCTCCATGATCTATGATTCTATTAGTGTTAATATCTGGTCATATCAATGTGAGTCAGGTTTGGATTAGGGACAATTCTAAACCTTAAATTAAATAGTGGACTGAAGCAGTTAATATATTGCTTTTAAGGTAATTTAGGGATTGTTTTGTTTGCTTACAACCTGTCAAGAGTTAGTTAGATGCACTCGAATATCCAGTAATTGATATTAGTTATTAATGCGTGGTATATGTATCTCATGTCATGCCAATTATTGCCAATATTACTATACCCTCACTATGTTAGAGTGTCTAATAAGTGATATTGTAATTATAAATAAGTCAGGTAGAGCAAGATATCTCTGAGACCTTAATTAAATATTTCCAATATAATTGACTTAATTAACAATGCAATAGCCAATGTAGTTCAAATTCCTATTCCAATAATGACAGTAAATGAATTCCATTTGGTTTGTAATATATTGTGAACATGATGACCAAATAGATATGAGGTTAGAATTTCACAGACACTATCGTGCGATATTGTATTGTCCTCGAATGATGGCCATCACAGGCTTAATATTGAGCTTATTTTAAATGTTGGCATTGACAGGGGGGGAAAAACGAGGAATTGATTTAAGCAAATTACTACAGTGTAATTTTCCCAGGAATATTGCATCAGTTGATCAATGGGAAAATAAGTGTCGGGTCAAGGAGAAGATAATTTGACGAAATAAGAAGTCTCGCCGGCCAATCAGGACAGATTATCAGAACTGTGTTGTGGGAATGTGGAGAGTACAATTGGGTCCATATCAATGCATGGTAGCAGTACATATCAATGCATGGTAGCAGTACAATTGACCGTACGCTAGCCAAGCCAAGCCTCGCCCCCCTCGAAATGTCCAGCAAGCTTTTCCACGTGCTAATCATGCAAACAGATGATCGGGTCAATACAGAACATTCATGTTGGCATTTCTTCCACTCAACATGGTTTCACGATGTCTTGTATATCTGAATACAAAGTTGTCACCTGCATTATGCTAGCCTTGCAATATGTTGTTTGTCAGACATTTGCCACATGGCTAATCAAGTTATTCCCAGCTTTAAGTGTACCTGTATTCTGATTGGCCAATGGGCATAATCACTACCTGGGAGATTAACAGCTGCATAAGGTTAATTGGGTCCATATCTATGTATGGTAGCGGTACTGTGAATTGGGTCCATATCAAAACATGGTAACAGTACAATTGGATCCACATCAATACATGGTAACAGTAGAATTGGGTCCATATCAATGCATGGTAGCAGTACAATTGGGTCCATAT
>JAUTBV010096636.1:0-16863 GCA_032361325.1 Lepetodrilus fucensis
CTCGGTGTCAGAGCGTGAAATCGAAATTTGAGGGTACCCCTCAATCAGGGTACCAAACGGGTATTGCGTCCCTATTTTCTTTCTGTTAACAAGTGAATTCGTTCTTAGGACACCCTAAGGCTTCAAAATATGTTGGTGCACGAGGGACATTTATGGGCCTACACGTGTATTTATGAACTAAACCGACTAAAAATATATATTTTACGTACGTTTCATTACATTTCGAGAATGTATACATTAATCCCCCAGTTAGAATTAGAAGTCTATAAGCTATTTTCATTATTGATAATATATTGAAAATTGATTTACAATACGGTAATCGATTACGGTTTACTGTGATAGACTGACGTGATAGATAAAGAAAAAGTCCCAACTTATGAGTTATTCTAGATACGATGCCCTCGTAAAATATTCACTATGGACCCATGGATCTCAAATTTCGTATTTCCCGCTTCTCAGACGGAAACCTCAACATTATTACTAAAACAAAATGCTTAAAGTATTAAATTCTATCAATCTAAGTATTGTCGCCTCTATTTACAATCTACTATGAACACGACTACATAATATTATTGTTTTTCTTTTCTTTTTTGAGTTGTGTTTTGTTACACGTCACCGCGGAAGTTGCATGTGAAATCCACACACTGTTCTATAGGTATCGCTTGCCTATTTCTGTCATGAAAAGCAATGCAGGGAATATGTGACGTAGTTGAGCAAATGCTAAAAATAGCCTATCACGTCAACAAAAGTCTGATAAGGGTATTCCCACGGAATGAAAGCAAAGATTACTCATAAACAAAGTTTGTAGCTGGATTGCAGTCTGTATACACACAAACCAGTGTCTGTCTACAATCTACCGAAAGGCCTTTTTACTGTATTATTGCTGTAATTCTCAAGTAAATGATTGATTGAAGTTGCACAACTTGAGCGGCCATGACGGAAATCCTGGCTGTGATTTTGCAAGTGACGTGTCTCTGAACACGACGAGCTGTTGACACTGCACAGGTTACGTCGATAGTATCGAATCAGCAACAATGGCCATCGAGGCCCCGTCTTCCCAAATTCTAGATCTCCTGTTCGATCACCACGATGGCTTATTGAAGGAGGAACTGGGAGATGTGCAAACCATTGACTTCGTAAGTTGTTTTGCAACTGACAGTGTTCAACACTCCCAGAATGTTAGGACCCAAAGCCTAGATCAGATGTGTCAGAAAGATTTCATCAGAATGGGTGATGCATTCTGAGACACGTTGGCAGCATTGACACAGTCAAAACCAGCCTCAGTCTGCAACTGCTGTTAGTTTATCATAGTTAATTGGTGTATGCAGGTCTACTTTCACAGCTGTTTGTTTGTTGTTCATCTGATTATTCTAGCAGCTGATTAGGGGGCGGGTTTCAATTTGTAATCACTTTGTTTATATGTCAAGTCAGAAATGTTCATTGCTGCAAAAGTGGGAATTGTAATTGACATGTGGTCATTTTGGCATTGAAGTGTATGACCAAGATGATAGAAGCTGGAAGCGTCTCAATCAAGTACAGTGGAGTCTGGGGACATAGCATTCTGTAAAACTAGAATCGTGTGGAGGTTGCATCATGTTGGCAAGTGATCACATACTGTTCACTGGACTGACTACAATGGCAGAGTTAGATTCTGATGTTGGACTTGTAGACTGGGACAGTGATCTGTGGAGCATGGTGGCAGTATGTAGTTATTGTGTAATATAATAACATACAGTAGACCTCGCATATAACGCACTCATTGGGACCAGACCGTTACATGCGAGTCTACTGTATTTCATTTTACAGTGGATTGCAATAATGTATTGTAACAGTTACCATGGTAACATATTGGCTGATGTATTATTTATATTTTCAGAGTGACATCAACATCGACCTCCTCGAGGACAACTTGTTCGACTCGTTGCTGCCAGACGATTTAATCAAAGATCTGCCCGTGAATGAGAAGCATGATCCGTCACCTTCACGAGCACACACAGATCACGACTACTTCTCACACAAGTCTCCGAGTGAACACAGCGATAGTGGCGTGTCTCTGGACTCAATGGCAGACTCGCCACCCACCTCTACCGATGGACTGGAGACAGTCTACAGCGACACGTTTATCAGCCAATCACAGTGTGTGCCACAGACTCCCGTCCAATCAGATGCCAGCCCTCTGAGTCTGGAGGACATGGACACGCATATCAATGTGGACTTCTCTGGCATGGATTCACAAAACTTTATTGACAATCTGGAGTTTCTTACAACCACAAATGACAAAGATGTGTCTGTGAACTTTGGTACGTTGTAATGCTATCTCTGTGTTAGATATCTACCACTACTGATAAATCATGCTAATTGGATTGCATGAATAAATGCGTGTTTTATTGTATTTGATGTCAAATAATATCATAACTATATTAATTTAATATTGTAGTTGTTGCATATTGGTGAAATATTCCTGTTGTGACAACAACAAAAAACCAGAAATCAATCAACAGCATGAATAAATGGAGATGTAATATTTGTGCCATTTTCATATATTTATTGGCATTGATACTAACACTAATAAGCAGTCTTACAAGTTAGCAACTAAAAATACAAGGTATATATGAATAGCTCAATTTAATATGATTATTTTTTGGATAATAACAAGATTATTGAAATTCAACCGGTCAATCAATTTTGTTTTAGCACCATCTTCTTTCATATTTCTGTAGATTCTGGCAGTGACAGTGAGACACAGATGTCGGACACACAGTCGTACATCACAGTGAGCCGCAGCGACACCAGGAACGTCCACATCCTGAAACTGTCGTCCTCGTCCCCGTCACTGCCATTTACTGTCAAGGACGTCAACCCCGACGTCAGCAGTTCCAAGGTATGACGTCAGTGGTGAACTGACTGGATCATTTGTAGAAATATTCTCACTTGACCGTTCTACAGATGCATTTACTGCCATTTAGCATGTCACAGCTTTCCTATACAGTTATAACTGATTGAAATCCTACCACTAGGATATGTGCACTGATAGGTGATCACGATCTGACTTCCGATTGGTTTATTCTAGTTTCCAGACATCCATCTCACGGAGGAAGAACGCGACCTGTTGACGCGGGAAGGCGTGGCTCTACCCACACACATGCCACTCACCAAAGACGAGGAACGTGTCCTCAAGGCCGTCCGCAGGAAGATACGCAATAAGGTGAGATAACATGTCAGAACTATAGAGCCAGGTGACAAGAACCCGTGGCAAAATGTAGATCTTGGCATTTTACTTCCGATATATTTATTTTTACGTTAATGGATTTAGAGCCCTTTTAAATGTTTTTTTCCGCTATTATCACGGCTTATCAGTTTGTGGAAAGGGAAAGTCTGCACCAGCGACACCCCAATTGTTGTAATAAACCTGTTAGCACTGTGGTTACTTGATAACATTACTGTGACCGTACAGACCGCATGGCCAATAATTGCATTGGATACACAACTTGCGCACAGTGATGGCTGGGCCACTGATGTTGCACAGAACAGAACACAATACTTTAACACCTTATCATCCTGGTGACACTGTGTACTATATACGTTGACGATGATGTTGCAGGTGTCGGCCAAGGAAAGCAGGAAGCGGAAGATGGAGTACGTAGATGGACTGGAGCATAGAGTCAAGCTGTGCACATCGGAGAATCAGCAGCTACACAAGAAAGTAGATGCCCTGGAGAAACAGAATGTGTGAGTTATATTTGTACACAGATCATAGTGATCACTAATTGTATAATGCAAGCCTGGTGCAAAGTCAATTTGTCTTTTGTTATCTTAGTACAAAGAAATATAACCATGAAATATCCTATCTGTAATTACCAAACATTATACATGACATCTATTAACGTGTCCATAGTGTCGCTGGTGTTTGTTGTTGTTGAATATGACTTTAGTTGTCACCATGACAACAAGTGTTGTATGCTTCCTCTGATGTTCATGACCTGACTGGTGTTTGTGCAGGTCGTTGTTGACGCAGATGAAGAAGCTGCAGTCCCTGGTGATGTCCAAGTCACGTGGTCCCGCCCAGACCACCACGTGTCTCGCTGTCCTACTGCTGTCCTTCGCGCTCCTCGTCATCCCAAACTTCAATCCATTCTCCACTCGCAAATCCATCTCCGATCTCAAACACATGCCAATGCCAGGTGAGTGAACTCCGACAGACAGATTTTAATAAATGTTGTTGCTCAGTAGAAGCAGCAAGATAAGGTTGTTTTTAGCATTTGTAAAGTGTGTTATATGGTTACTTTTGACTACACTCTGCATTAGCCATGACTAGACAACAACAAAAAAGTGCTGTTGCATTTCGCCGTTTTCTTTCCTATTTTCCAAATGTGCAGCTTTCTCATTCTTCAAATACTCTTGACAAACTTTAGATACAGATTTTAGTTTGTAGTATGTTTACAGGATTTCAACCAATTCTTTAATACATTTAATGATTTGTAGATAAGATGAATTAAGAGTAAAGTAGGTAAATTTTACTGTTTCGTGTTACAGGGAAGTCTAGGAGTTTGTTGTACAACAACGAAGCGTTGCCAGGAGCTGAAGAGGACCCGTACGGGATCTCTCTCAAGCCGGGGCCCCCGTGGGATGCAAAATCTCCTGCTGTTCGCCTCGTCAAGTCAAGCGTGTACTACGACGATCCACCCGGTGATGACACCGATGTTAACGAGGCTTATGAAACTAACGAGACATCAGGGGTGGAAGTCAACATGGTTCAGAATAGTGACAATTTAAATCCTGTGGTTCATGAAGGAGAATCGAATGATAGCATAAATCAGGAAGGATTTCCTCACACACAAGATAAATTGAAAGAAACAGACCCTGTGATGTAGATTTCAAGAACAATAATGCGTAGACTTTGGAAACATTTCTTTCCAGTAATCATGATTTTCACAAGATTGTGTCAATTTGGATGTTTTTCTTTGCCTAGAGGGCTGCCAAGTTATTGCCATCTCCATGGAGTGTATTGACCAGCTAGCAGGTGGAGGTGGGGAGGGCACTCTGTGTGTTGTTCTGGTGTGCTAGAGTAGAGTTCCTAGAGGTGCACTGTCACATTATCTATGGATTCATTCTCAACATTACCTGTGTTTCTTTTACCTTACCGGCTAGCCGTTTTGTTTGGTTCGAGAGTATGGTCACGTGGCGGGGAAGTGCCCAAAAAAAATAACACTACGGACCTGGCTCAGTATATTCAGTACCAAATGGTTTTCGGCCAGCCCAGTCTAGTGATCCTAGTCGGTCACGAGAGTATGCGATATGCGCGAGCAAAGCAGCTAGCCGGCAAAAGTGTTATCGAGCAGCCCTACTATGTACTCATCAATACGCAGTTTTCTGAACCAACATGCATTGATTAACATTAATTCTCACTTCTGTCGTGCTGTGTATTGCTCACTCATAGTCATGCTCAAGATGTCCCCGACTAGGACTGGTTCTTGGAAACCTTGTCCTATCGTATTAACCTCAAATATTTCTATGACGTGATTGCTAATGTACTAGTAATGTATCCAAAGTATTTATATTAAATTTGATTTTTTTTTATTTTCCACCTAAATTTGGCCACATTGAATTCTCCGGTAGCGATATTGGTCAGTTCATTGTAAGAATTGTCCTGTTGATCTGTGGCAGATACAAGTGCTTCTCGTGTGCCTGGCTTTGGTAATGGCTGGCCTCGGACTGCCTACACAGGAGTGTCTGGTTATCAGGCCATCTATTTGCCGGTGTATTAATTGTCATTGAAAACTGAACATTTATAGACAATTGTCAATACTGACTACATTTAGATCCAGTTTCCAACATGTAGTTACTGCATCAGAAATTCTGTTGAGAAGTCTGGATATTACGTGATCGTTGTACAATGTAACGTGGGACATGGTTCACCATCTATAGATCGTCCCCTATGTCATGTTTGGAATGAATTAATCATCAATTGTTCACATCATTAATTGACACATTGCTAGTCTCATGCTTGTACATGTCCCATGTTGTATATATATTTGTCGCATGTTGTAAATATACTTATCAAAGTTGTCTGTTTCACATTCTGCACATCTTTATACTTGTTT
Source organism: Lepetodrilus fucensis (assembly GCA_032361325.1). Lineage (NCBI taxonomy): Eukaryota > Metazoa > Mollusca > Gastropoda > Lepetellida > Lepetodrilidae > Lepetodrilus > Lepetodrilus fucensis. Next base: position 6,102 of record JAUTBV010096636.1, read on the forward strand.
ATGCGGACTATTCATGGAAATGTTTACAGAAGTGAATAAAATGTATTTGTAAGATATGTATTTTTTTTGGTGCCTCAATCGTCTTGACCTGCTATTTGCCGAGGTTATCTACTACTTGTCCTTGAACTGGGTCATCAGTCTCCAGGATTTTTCTGTTGAGAATTTTCGCTTTACAGAATTGTTGCTCGGAACACTTGTAGCTACACTTGATTGTAAGTCAAGTTTTATATACCCGCTAAAAGTGCAAGTCTATTGTATGAAACGCAATTATCGCTACAATACTTGAGAATATTGTTGGCTAAACCTATGGAATTGATAAAGGTGTTTTGTGGAAACAGACTTACACGTTTAGCAGGTCTCTAACCTTAGATTGTAGCTACAACTGTGAGCAACCTGGTCAACAAGGTGACTAGCTGTATTGGCTAGAAAATAATAATTTAAAAAATAGGAAATTGTACATATGTTTATTTAATATTGACCTATATTTGTACATGCTGTGTTAAATATTACATAGCTGTTTGACCATGTCAGTTTTTACAAATTATTGAAAATTTAGCTGTCAATTTAGTTTTCAATCCTGACAACCATTTGCAGGTTTATCATGGTGGTAGTTAACTTTTCCGACCGATTTTCTTTATATGAGTAACTAGTCCCTTGCCCATGACCTCTAGGTCATTGATGACAGCATCAGTATTCACCTCCATCTCAATGTCTTCCGAGTTTGACCCGCATCCAACTGGCATTCTACATGTCAACTCGGACACCTGAAATGGATCTCACCATGGTCACAAACAAAAATATTAATCTCATAAACAATTACATTTTATCATGTTTCCTCCACACATTGCAATGGTTTCGAGATATCTGGGTGTTAGTAAGGTATTGAGGATCTGTTTCATAGAACAAATCAGAAGTGGCAATAGTGTCGTCCTGTGACACTGTTATTGAAAAAGATTACTTCCCGAGTCCTTCTTAACAAAATAATTGCAACACTACAAGTCCTTGCTGGCTATCCATTAACAAAAGCTACATCTATTTTATAACACTACGATCATCTGATATAGCAGGACTCTGATACATCACAAAAATTAACATAATGAGATTCTCAGCTGGAGGAGACTCACCTTAAAACTGGTCTTCTCAGCCATGGCTGGTTTCCACACCACGCCTATGAAGGAGCCACCGTACCGGTCGTGGAAGAAGAGCGCCAGATCTCCGAACACCGCCTGCCACACAGGAAGGAGATAGTTACCATGACGCTGATAGGTGCAGCCATTATGATGTTTTTTTTTATTGCAGGCCTAGTGGCACAAATATGCATTATAAAACATGTAGACGTTTCTCTGATAAATCCTGGTCACTATATTACTTTCAATCACAATATAAAACAAGATTTTACAAAGAAGGAAATATTACACCTACAATGTAGATGCAATCCTGGGGCCCATTGCTCAGAACTATTGTAGCTACAACTATTGTAATGTCAACGATTTTTGTTGTGCCGGGAGCCCAGTTACAACTATTGTAGCGCAGTTACAACTATTGTAGCACTACAACTGTTCTGAGCAACGGGCCCCTGGTATTGCAATCAATACAAATGAGAGATCGAAACACTACAACCTGGGCATCATTTCACGAAGCTCTCTGTCGATAGCTAATACATCGAAAAGGGAGCACTAAGGTCTCTTAGCAGATAGAGAGCTTTTTGAAAGTATTCCCTGTACAATAAAATTTGATACATTGCAAGAATTGCAAGTGTGTGCACATTGCAGGGAATTCAAGCAGTAGAACATAGCAGGACGACCTACCCGGATTTCCTTCAGGTACAACTGTACCGGGTCAAAGTCCACCACTGGCATCAGTCTCTGCCACGTGTTCTCAGAGCCGCGTACAGGAACACTGGTTGCCACGGAGATGTCCACAGCCTGATGTTGTCGGGGGAGATGTTTTAGTTTCAAGTAGATGATCAAGTCGAACACATCCAGTGCCGGGCGGAATATTGTCTGCAAATAAATATTATAATAAGTAATGTGTTAACAGTGTTCGAAATAGAGCCCATCTGCACGCCCGCCACAGGTTATTTTCAGCAAGGACTGGTGAAGTTTTTGCCTTGCACGGTTGCTTGTCGTGCTTTTTTTTTGGAGTTTTTTGTTAAGATGTATATAATCATTCACTGGTCAACATATGTGAGGAAAGGTAATTTCTCAGACTTAACCAGTCCTCATGTCTGGCAGTGAAATTGCTGGAGTTTTATACACTGGTGTTAACAAGTATACCAGTTCTTAAACATTCACTACCCTCCATAAACAATAGTTGATTTGATTTCGAAGTATTTTACTGACACAAATTCAACAAAATTATACACATATTCAACAGAATTAGATAAAAGTGAAACACTTATCGATGTTCTCTCCTTAACAAAAGTCATTGATGTACTATGGAAGTAATAGTATATGTACCTTGAAGTCTGCATCTGTGAATTCCTCCAGAACCTGCTGTTCCAGCAATCGTACCGACTCCCTGGCCATCAGCGCCAGTCGGTGTAATATTGGTGCCGTCGGCGAGTCCATGGTCCAATGTCGACTGCCAGGGTCCTGGGGCGTGCATATGCTCATCAAAGGGAAACTACTCTGTTTCTCCGTGAATGCATTCTGGATCTTTGACATTTCATCTTCTGAAGAAAAAAAACACCATCAAAATGTAATTAGAAATTATTAATAGAAATGTTCTATTTTAAATGCATTCAAGTTATTCAAATATTCCTATTAAAAACATACTTACTGGAGAAATCGTTGTTTAGGTTGACAACGAGCGGTTGAGACTTCCAGTCAAAGGTTGACAATGTTCCAAGGAATCTCAGAAATCCTACTATGGGCGACCTTGAACAATATTCTATGACATATTAGCCTAATGAAAATGTAAATATTTATTATTCCGTAGATACATATTTAAAAAATAAAACATAAACAACAACAAATCTACATTTAGACATAATTACCCATACATTTCACATGTAATTATATATACTTAAAATTCCAACAATTCCAGGAAAGAGTTTGCGTGTATATTAATTAGTTTGAAGTTAAATTAGTGGACAGCTCTGTGCTCCACCTACTCTGGTACAGTGTATGGAGCTGGGCTGATGTAACTGTGGGCAACCATCAGCTCTACAGCCTCTTCCTGGATGTGATCTAACATCATGTGACTAGAAATCCATCTCTTGGCCAATCGGACAGCTCCACTGAACGTACTGTGCAGCTGCTGGAGCCTGCAACATAAAGGTGTAGGTTAGACGTGGAGGCTAGAGAGGTCAAGGTGGAGATTAGAGAGGTCAAGGTGGAGATTAGAGAGGTCAAGATGGGCATTAGAGATGGAGGTTAGATTAGGTGGAGGTTAGAAAGGTCAAGGTGGAGAGTAGTGAGGTCAATATGGAGGTTAGAGAGGTCAGGTGGTTAGAGGTCAAGGTGGAGGTTAGAAAGGTCAAGGTGGAGACTAGAGGTCAAGGTGGAGGTTTGAGAGGTCAAGGTGGCGGATAGAGAGGTCAAAGTGGAGGGTAGAGACATGGAGATTAAACAGCTGGGGGCCTATTCTCAAAACGTTCTTACAAACTTCTTAGCCAAAAAACAGTTCTTAACGATTCTAATAGTATGGCTACGAACTGTTCTTAGGCTAAGAAGTTCATAATAATATTTCGAGAATAGGCCCCTGGAAGCTAGACGCAGGGCTCTAGACTAACATATGTCTGACGTACAGGGGCAAGTAAAATTGCACTGCGAGTAACCTACTTTTTAACATTTAGCACCTTTGCAACTTGCCCCGCAGGCAAGTTACTCAAAATATTAGTCTGGAGCCCTGTAGACGTATATTCACTATAGCTCGTACACACAAAGATTCCATACTGGTCTATAGAAGATCTATTCAGCAGTCTCACCCATGCAGCGTGCTGGTCAGTGTAGGCCTGGCACTGTACTCGCGCTGTAGACGAACAGATTCTTCCGTGTCCCGAGATACCATGCTTCCATCAGACGTCGTCGACATCTTGTGCAAGGAGATCTCCTGCATGTGACCAATCAGCAGCCGGAATACAAACCCATCCTAGGAGGACAACACAGATCAGCCATCGTGAAGATATCAGACACTAAATAGTTCTCAATACCTTCAAATCCATATTTGTTTTGAAATTATTGTACCAGTTTAACATTAATAGATGACTTAATTAGGTCTACAATGAAGATGCGATACTGCCAATGGATGATGTAGTCTACAAGGTACAGTTCCTACCTTGAGCACGTCCAAGTGAGTGGGAGCTACTTTAACATACAGAGACAAGTCTTTCTTCCTGACCGCCTTCGACAGCTGGATGAAGAACGCTGCCTTGACCCGGCGGACAGCCTCAAGGTCATCTGGCCACTTCCCACTGGCCTCCAGTCGACACATCACTGTGACACAACAGACACGCTCAGTACACGCACAACTACTTCCTTCAATATCATCATATTAAACTCCATATTCACTCACCCACTTCCTTCTATATTAACCATAAATGTTCAGTCGGATACACACTGGATCAACAATTTGATGACTGGTGATTACTCTGGCATTTCCTCCCCAATAAGCAACTCACCCTGGAGAGTGGGCAGGTAGAACGGTGTCGCTCGGTCTGGCTGAGGCACGAACTCGGACCCTGAAGAGGCGTCAGCAGTCTGGATATTCACTGGGATGGCAGGCATGGCCGGGAATACCTGGAAGTGGGAAAACCCAACTAAATACGGGACTCGGAATATCTTGGTACATCGACAGGACATAGGACATTATACATACATTTGTATTTTTAAATCAGAAAATGATGGCATATTTTGTGTAGATATCATTCTGTCATTTGTACAGGAATCTTATCTAGACATATTGACCCAACCTTGGTAAGAAAATGCCTGCATTATTCCAAATGTAATAAGTGAATATGGAGTTTAACGTCACTGCAGGAATTGTTCACCCATTTGCGACGATCCAAATGTAAGACCTAAACTTCGCAGAATTCCATTACTCAGACAAGAACTCACCTCTGAATAGCGGAACACGGCGGACACTCCCTGGACACTCTTGATGCTCAAAGGGAGGCCATCCAGTTGGTGGAGGAGCTTACGCAGCTGATCCAGTGATTGGACAATGGCCAGATGTTCCTCCTCTCCGGTGCCATACACAGAGTTGTCTCCATTTGGCTTGGGCGTGTGGAGAAGAACATCGAGGTTGTGACTCACAAAGTGAACACTTGAGGATGAGATGCCAGCATGCCTGAAAAATATTACCATACATCCTCAACCTCTCTATGCCACAGTGAATATGTAGTGTATTACCATAATATTAACTAAAAACATAACAAAACATAGACCAAACCAAGAAACCAACAAAACTACAAACAAACAAACATGATGATTCTTGTAAATGATAGTGTTGCCCCAAGTTTCATACCAACCTATTCAGCATGTGCTTGATGACCCTAGAACAAGCCAGCCGTCGTCTAGACACCAACGGCGACATCGTCCACACCACAGCCTCGCAGATACTACTGTCCTGAAACCGCCGCAGTTCAGATTTCTCGCCCCAAAATTCACGAAACTCTTGAGCCTGAAAATAATCATGGACACAATTAATATCAGAATTCTAATCCCCATTGATCAGTTAGTGTCAGGAATGATTCCTGCAGTGAGTGAATATGGAGTTTAAAGTCGCTGTGGGAATGTTTCACCCATTTGTGACGATTTACAGTTACAGGGTGTGTTAAGTACTGTTACGGCTACATCTGTATATTGTGTGACGCTAACCTCCAGGGACTGTGCAGGCGGCCCCTTGTCTATGATGCTGTTTGCTTTCTCTGCATTGAGGAGAAGTCCAAATGTCAAGGTCACAAGGGAGTCAGGGCCGGGAGGTGTCGTGTGGACATCCCACTGAAATCAGCATCAGTATAACATACAGGTTACCATCTTCCTTTGCATTGAGCCTATTCATAGGATACTGTCTCTGCATAGATTTCTACATTGTGAATGATCTCATCTGTAGACTGTTCACGAGTGCCAAATACTTTGTGTGCGGGGGCCAGATGATCTCACCTGAGGAGTCTCCTCCAGCGCGGGCTGCAGCAGGTGTATCCGGCCACCCAGGGACTTCTCCATCAGGGCACACAGTGCAGGGAGGGCGGCATGGACGTAATGTCCGCCCAGGTCCAGTAGCCGGTCGTCCGTCTTCAGTCTGCCGACTGCTTTCTTCATGTTCTCCAAACAGGAAATACTGCCAGGTGAACACCAAGGTGGTAGAGATGAGCATTTCAAAACATTTTGTAATAAGTATCTTAGAATTATCCTGATAAAATGGTGGGGTTCTTTTGGATAATCATTTATATTTTTCATTCTACAAATGCAATCAATAACTTGTGTGAACTCACTGAAAGATGTGGTCAAACTTGCGGACAAACGGTACTGGTTTAAGTAGTAGCGTCTCGAAGGTGTTGATGTCCGAACCCTCCAGAAACTTGATGGCAAGGTCTGCTTCATGCTTCACCTAGGGGCAGACAATCCAGCAATATGAGACTTTCATTTGACTGACTAGTATGTTTCCAACTAATGCCGAGATTTCCTTTCAGTTAGTTGTCAATGTTCTACCACTAATGTTTGTAAACATGGCTCAACGACAAGGTGAGCTCTACATAGTCTGTGTGACGTAGTATTACCCACCCTCCTATACACAGCCAGAGTGACGTCGTAAGCCAGGTTGAGATAGCCACTGGGATCTACAAACACCACATCACAGCACTGTTGAAACACATCCATGGTGGGTAACTGTGGGTCGGTCTGATCGGAACACATGGAGGGTGGTGTGTCCACCCAGTCTGTGCTCGCTGCAAAGGGAGGTCATTTGATTAAATAACATCTACAATCGCCCATTTTCTTCTCCATCTATTACATTATGTAAATATATTGGAAATTTCATAAACATCTGGATAAAATAGGACATTGTTTATAGATTACTGATGATGCTAGAAGGCCAATATCAGATATTCTAGAAAATGTGCAAATATTATACCCACTTAGACTGGCAATAACACCACCTACCTAGACTAACGAGAGTGTTCCGCATGACTTGGTAGCTGCTCATATGGCGGTGCAGTTTCCGTGACGACAGAAGATGGACAACATACATTGACATAATGAAGTGACTGAAACACCCATAACCCTGCAAGTAAAACATGAATGAATTAGTATTCAAAACAACTAAGACAAACAATCTTAATGTCAAGCGCCAAGCAGGGGAACAACAAATACCATCTTTTAATGTTGTTTAGCATGACGCAGCTGGGATTGAACCCGCGACCTTCCTCACTCCGGGCCGACGCTCAAACCATTACGCCACGGAGCCGGTGATAGGTAAACAATAAAAGTTCTACATCATCAAATGTAGGTTCTACTGCCGTGGTTCTCCAGTACGTACCTTGTCCAACTCGCGCTGTCGTAGCCACACACACAGCAGTCTGATGCCGTCACGGATGCCCACTGTGTCGGTCTGACCCTGACGTAGACACTGGTAGTGGGAGTCATACAGCATGTCCTGAAGGATGCTGGAGTTGTAGACCGGGGTGGGGCAGAGACTGCTGTCTGGAACATACACCGTCAAGATACCTTACATGTCTTAGTGTTCATCCTACAGTCTACAATGCTAGACTCAATACTGACGAGTGGCTAAAAGTTTACATTAGTTAATTTGTCCAGCCATTTATTGTCATCAATTTCCATAAATTTTGCAGGAGTAAGTGAGTGAATATGGAGTTTAACGTTGCTGCCGGAATTTTGCAGGCGGAACAGGCGACATTTAACTTACCATCAACGTTCGCCTCGTCCTCCTCAGAACCGCAGAACCAGGACCTGCGGACATTGTTCTTGTCCACATTGAAGCGGGACAGTTTGAATGTTCCACCGGGTAGTCCTATGTGGAGATGTACCTCCACAGGCTTGCCACTCTCACCTGTAGTAACAGACACAATATGTAGTAACAAACAACACCCGTAGTAATGAAAACAGGACCACTGCTATTACTGGGATTCAAACCCAAGTTGCTGGATTGCGAGTCCAATACTCTGCCGACTGAGCCAAAGGGGCAATCCCGCTGGCCGAGATCAGCAGGAGCAGAGTTACACATCTACATTATCCCCCTCCACTCACTTCTGGGCCACCAGCTAGGGAGCTAGGAATTCTCTGTGGGACAATTCAATGGGAACAAACCACCAGGAACAACCCCACTGGTCGAGACCAGTTGCGGTAAGAACTTATTATATCACACCCAGCTACAGTAACACAAAACACCTGTATAGTAACACTACCGGAATTAACCCCAATAAGTAGGACCGCTCGGTATTTCCGGCATATCGGTAAACCGCAATACACAAGTGAAACAATACGTACCGCAATACGTTTGTATATGCAACGGTATATTGCCAGTGAGTGAGTGAGTGAATATAGAGTTTAACGTCGCTACGGGAATCTTTCACCCATTTGCGAGTATATTGCCAGCCTTTTATATATATAGTGGTTGAATCTTTGCTAACAATGTGATAAAAATCATTACTCGTTTACACATTTTCCAGACCAAATATATTGACACAATTTGATATTTTATTGTTTGCAATATATTGCAATACGTATCTCAATACACGTCATATTGCAATATATTACAATACAAAACTGAGGCCCATATGCAGCCCTACCAATCTGCCCTATAGCCGCATGAACAAGAAACCTCCACTTGGATCTTTCAGTAAACTTACCTTTCACGTATATGGTAAGATATGAACGCAGATGATTTCCATGGTGATAGCTGTACTTGAGGTCATGTACGAGGTCACTGTTCTGAAGGTGGACTGCAATGGCTGCCAAATACAGAGCACGTTTCCGTGGATACCGTTGGTTCAAATAGTCTTTAGCCTGGACACAAACCTGCAAACAAACAACTTCCATGATTAACTGTCTGTATCAGTATGCTTGCAATGACTGCTACCTAAATGTGGACAGTACTAATATTATAATAATAATAATAATAATAATAATAATAATAATAATAACAATAATAATAACAATAAATATATAGTGCCTACCTAGACTAGTTACTCATTAGTGCTGAAAAAAACAACAACACTTTGCTGATTGCATGTTGCTAATAGTAACTATGGGGTCACACATACCTTGGGTATTTCCGCCACAAGGTCTACATGGACGTCTGGCTTGATGCACGTCCCGAGAGCGAAACTCCCCACACATGTGACCAACGTCGGCGCCAAGAAGTGAAACTCTCCCTTAGTGACTTTAGGAACTTCCACAAAGGGCATCTTTACTTTGGACTTCTTCAACCACCTTGTTTCATGAATCTGCAATGTAAAAAAAAATATTAGTCAACAGCGACAAATAACAATTCCAGCAGTAAGATAGACCAAGACATGCAAAAAACACCCTACACAGTGAGAAACATTACACAAGGAGTTAGGATCTGTGAGGGCAACTCGACATGAAGACCATGGACAAAGTGAGTCAGGTTACCATGGTTACTGGAAACTAAGGTTACCATGGTTAATGGTGGTTAACATTACCACGGTTACTGGAGGGTAGGGTTACCGGTTACTCGAGGTTATGGTTACCATGGTTACTGGAGGTTAAGGTTACCACAGTTACTGGACGTTAAGGTTAACATGGTTACTCGAGGTTATGGTTACCATGGTTACTGGAGGTTAAGGTTACCACAGTTACTGGATGTTAAGGTTAACACGGTTACTGGAGGTTATGGTTACCATGGTTACTGGAGGTTAAGGTTACCTGGTGGGAGACTCCAGCTGGCAGAGACATCAGTAGAACTTTGAGTTCCTCCACAGTTGTCTCCACTTGATGTCTCCTCCGGTCCTTCAAGGACACCTCAGCCAGTAGCTCGGACACCTAGGTGTCAATAATAGAACATGATACAACACTATATCTCATGATACAACACTACATCTGTGTGTCAACAACATTAGAACATGTCTGAAAATTGTGAAGAAAACATTGATCATCACTTTGATGTCTATGGTTTCAAATAATAGCATGTTCACAAGAGAAATCATTCAATAATCTAAATATATATTTTTCTTCATATTTTATGTTTATAAATTATTTTTTAAATATTATCTACAAGTTCACAGTGTGCAATATTTATGTTGTCACTAAAATTAGACACAGCAAACAGTGTACACATGATTAATAACATGATAGTAACAAACCTGAAGTTTGAATAGGTTGGACTGGAATAGACTTTCAGCTTCTTTCAGTGTATTTAGCTCATTAGCAGATGGAGACTTGAAAGATGATTTGTCCAGTTTAGTCATCTTGGACGGAGGACTGTCTGCAGAAATCCCACCATCCTGAACATCAGTCACTTCATCACCATAATCTTCATCAACTTCATCGCCATCATCAGGGTCTTCCGATAGGTCATCATCTGACTGCAGAATATGATAAAATGATAAGTATCGGTAACTGGATTCACTTCATATTTTTCTCAATGGCTGATGTTTTTAAACTGATATACTAAATAATATATCAAAACAACTCTCATGGATATTTTGCCATTTGTAAATTTTATCTAAATAAAAAAATATTTATTATATACTTGGCAGTAGGATAGCGGAATATATGAGTGAAAATATATCCTTATATCTTCACTCTACAGAGTGTAATATAAAATATCACCATGG
>JAUTBV010096647.1:0-16861 GCA_032361325.1 Lepetodrilus fucensis
TTTTGGCCTTATTTAAGTAATATTTTAAACATCGAGTTGTGCTTAGGGTAACGAAATATGGATGTCCGACCATAATATAGACACAGGCTCTGTTCACTTCCGGCTGTAGAGCGACCCGTTGCTAAGACATATATCACATGTATGTCCCATGTAAATTCTAGTAAGTACATCCCTGTTTACACACCCATCGTGAAACGGGTGTAAACTGGGACATAAAGGTGGACTTAAGTCGGACATAAATATACACCCCTTTTGTGAAACGCAGTCCTGATGTGTGGGTGTTATTGAGGTAATGTTACAATGTTAGAGGTTGTTGTCTTACTATTTACAGCTTGGTCATTGAAGTAAGTTCATCAATCATTGAAATCTGAAGGTCCATAGCAGAAGTTATTCAGAAAATTAAGCATGATTAAAAACGTCAATTTACATCCTTAGAAAAATTTGCTATTCAATTAATTAATTTCTTTTTGGTATTTCAAAACAAATGTTAATCCAAAGCTATCTTCCTGTTGTTTGATATTACCCAATTTTTATCTAATTCTAAGAATTGTTATTTTTTATGCAGACATGAAAAATTAGTAAAATTCTGTAATAATAATTCCAGACCGAAGGTCAAGGTCGTGGACACTAATGTTGATTTAATCAAAGAGCCAATTGGGCTATAGACCTCTTAGTAGTGGCTTAATCCGAACAAGCCGTCATTTCAGCTTGGATGACGGATCAGATCATGTCTGTAGCACAGTAATGACCTGTCCAGTAGTGGAACTAGATCACTCAGACATGTCCAAGAATACAGGACAGCCATTGGTACCAGTCTGATGATGGTCAATGGTATCTATGCTTGGTTAGGCTTCCGTTTCTTGGATTTAATCAAAGTCGCTGTTGTAAAAGGGCACTTTGGTTGTCTTCAGCAGAAAACAAGTTAATTTTTATTTATGTTAGGTATGATTTATTTTATTAAGAAATACAACCTATTTCAAGACATATTGAATATTCCTAACAATTGTTGAGTAGTATAGATTGGAGATCTTCAAATATAATGTACTATATAAAATAAAAATATAATATCAAGTTATTAATATAATAATCTCTATATACATACGGTATATTAAAATCTTCTAATATCGGATTGTGGTATTTTGAGTTCTCGTAATGTCAGACCGTGGTATATTGATATCTTGTAATCTCAACTTTCTAATATTCTTCTATTTGACATCGCAGTTCCTTTTTTAGTAGATTGTGTTGATGTACGTGTATCTTGACGCAAACAAAATCAGATCGGCTTTGACGTGGGAATCTAAGTTTGGCCCGCATCGACGACCCGTTGCTTTGATGCCATGTTGACACTGTATTCTCTGCACCATTTGTCTTCATCGTACGAGTCCCCTGCGAGATTATCAACTCGGCTTCAGAAGTTCAGAACCCTCATATTTCCCTCTTGATCAGGCGCTATCTGATTTATATTCAGTTAAATGAATTTCCTGCTCTCGTTCCCGGCCATTCTGAATGGAGTCACAGCTAGCAGTGTACGTGGCTTGAAAATCAATAGAAGCGATAAGAGTCCATTTTCTAGTCTTGATGCTCTTGAAACAAAGTATGTATAACACTTGTCTCCCCCAAGGTTTCTGAGACAATGATGATAATGACTGAACAAAATATTTTTTAATTAAAATTTTCTTTTTTTAAACATATTTTTATTATTGGATTTTTAAAAATAATAATATTTGAATCAAGTTTATTTCAATGGTCTACAATTACATCTGTGCAAAGATATGCTATTAATTAGGATGTTATTAGGACACCTAATTGCTGTGAGTTTTCCTTCCACAATAACCTAGATCACCAGGATAACTTTGAATACTTTTGAGATGGGACAGAAACCCAAACTCGCACAAATTCCCAGTAAATGACTTTGAATCGTCTTGATGATTCAGGATGAATTTATATGCAGTTTATGTCAGCTTATTTGGGCATCTGACATCAACCACATCATTTAAACAAATTCAAGTTTGTTTTTTCTTTCTGAATAAATGTAGAATTGGATATGTTTCAAAAAAAGTATTTGAAAAAATTCCAAGTTCATCGTTAATTGTTCTTTGCCATTCTTTCAAATGGACATTTATTCAGTGTAGTTACTTATACTCGTAGACTGAATAACCTTTGATATACTCTCTCAGTGTATGTTGTCATTTATCAGATCAACTTAACCAGACCGTATTTCCTACTGATACAGCTCTTGCATGTTAACCATCTCCATGCTATAAGCAACTGGTGATGCCATAAAGAGCAGTGTCTGTGCCTAATCCAGCAAAGAGAGAGTTAATTGTGTTTAGCTGTCCTCCACCGACACATACATCTTGCCAGAGAATTTGGAACTAGCTGTAAGTGTTGATTATTTCTAGCAGGCCAGTGTCGCGGAAGAATGGTCACTAATCAAGCATTGAATCATCATTAGGTATTGCAGGCTGAGCAGACAACCGGCAATGATTTCCTCTTCTTATTATTGTATTATAGATTTGGTTAATCTCTAAAATAGACCGCCGTCGGATCAAACCGGAAACTTGGCAGACCTTATGTGTCATCATCACGCTCTCTCCTTTGGGGATGCGGAAAGATATGCTTTGTTATGTTTGGTTGATGAGGGAAGACATGGGAAGCGTGGGACGTTAGATTAATTTTATCAATTTTTTTTATCTCGCTGGTTGAGATGTGATTACGTCTGTAGAACTTCTATTTTCGAGATTTAATGTTAGCAAAACTCTGTGCCTTTTGGGCATTTATTTTTACACCATTGAGAATCATGCTTTTAGCTTTTTCTTTCTGAATTTGGCTTCTTTCTTTTTTTAAACTATATTTTACTTATTCTACATTTTTTCTTTTAACAAACCTTTCTAATTTCAACATGTTAATATTTTTTGTGCGATGTTTGGCATTTGACCTTCTATCTTTTATCATTACCTTTCCCCTTTGAGAATCATAAAATCTTTGACCTTTTTTTTTATTCGTAAAACTGGAAATGCTTTTGGTGTCCTGGGGGAATAGTTTGTGCTGGTTGTAGGTCAGTGATTGGCTGCCAGATCACCTCAGACATTTGGTTATTGCAGAAGAAGTAGAAGTAGATGTTCCAGAAATAGTCCCCCAAAGTATTGCACGAAGCCGTCATGCGGAGTGCGATTGTATGGCGGGATGTCCACGCGACAATGCCCATCCCTCGGGATCTTCTCCAGGCAGCCTCCATTTAATCCGAGGCCATTTCTTGTAGTCCAATTGTACTCAGTGTGCTCTGATTGTGGGTGGAAGGTATCGGGAAGTGATTTGACGTTCTTGTATTGGAAGGTATTGTGAAGAAACACACATGAATATGTTTATTTAGGGATTTTGTGAAGCTATTTTTCCGCCGATGTGAGCCATTTGGTATTTGTTGTGTAAATTTGAATTAAAATGGATTACTATGATTTGTACCTCTATGGGTAGGGTCATGTATCGGTATGTGTGAAATATTTCCACAGTGACGTAAAACACGAATTCATTCAGTCATTCTATGACTAGGTAATCTCAATGTGATTAAGTCATTTGAACAAAGTCTCGAGCGATGTAATTTAGAGGAGAAAGTTTGGAAATAGTGAATACAGTGCTTTAGAAACAGATTTGCTTTTGATAAACTATGAGCTTTATTGTTTTCAAATGCTAAAAAGTGTATGCAGCAGTGATGTAATTTAGGCGCCAAATGTTTGGAGAGTGCCTTAAAAACAGCTTTTATGTTTTCACCAGTGATACCATTTATGCAACAATCGTTTGAAAATAATATGACTGCAGTGGCCCCAAACAAAGCTCTTTGCTGTGAGGGAAATTCCAAACGCGTGAGACGTGTCGTGTTCTACATGGTCACTATCGCCGTTCACTCTCAGATGTGCAGATTTCCTGCTTCTATGGCTGATAAGTCTCTGGCCAGATAGCTGCTTTAACCCTCTCCCTCCTGGAGAATACTGAAGATGCCCTGTACAGAGCAGTCATTGGCATTAATTCAGCAGGGAAAGGGTTAAAATACTGATGGATGCATTCATTGATTCGCATCAGCGTAGTGCTGTAGTAGTTTGCATGAGGACAAATAACAATAATTAGCTGGTTTCCCAAACATGTAAACACAGCATGAATCGACTAATATCACATTTTAGAGGTATTGACGATTAGATTCACAGTTTAGGGAAAGCATTGCAAATAACCTCGTCGAATTACACTTTGTCGCTTACGCTTTAGCGTTTGAAAATCAATAGTAGGCATTTGACATTTCTGCAGGATTATCCTTTGCGTGACCATTGGATCCGATGTCTGTTCACTATTGGCTGTCTAGGATTTGTACACAGAGATCTAATTTTATTGATGGACATTTAATGCAATTATTTTCATCTGGAGTAAGAACAGCGCTGGAAGAAGCCATTACCAGATCTATTCAGCACGCACTGACAGCAGAAGGAAATAACTCTTGGTTATGTTGATACTGCTGGCCAACCACTAAATTAAATTACATGGGTGCTGGTTTTTAACTAACATGCTATTTACCACTTGGACTGTGTGTTTCTCTGTGTGTGTCAGATATCATTAGACGGTGGACGGTATTTTAAACACGCCAGATACCATTTGTAGATCTTTTAAGGCATGCTATTGTTGTTAATGTGTCTTACGATCTTAGCTGTACTTAACTCTCTCCATGCTGAAGGCAACCGGAGATGCCATTATGAGCAGTGCCTTTGCCTAATCCAGCACGGAGAGGGTTAAATAAGAAAATTATCAAAATGTGTGTATGTCATTATATGGACTTTGTTCCTCCGTAACAGGCTATTCCGACTTTAGCGAGAAGCTCTGTTCTGATCTGTTGAATTTACGTTAATAGGTGCTGTTGATATGAGTGAAATATGTCAATATGTACTTTATTGGTACTAGATTTTCTGTTAGCGTTATTCTATACTACAATGGTTGTAACGGACAAAGTGTGTGTATACAATATAATTTATTTCAGGACGACATACAAGATCAGCTTTACTAACACTTGACCTGAAGTGAATGATTATTGAGGTTGACTTGGTACAACAGCTCACATGTCAGTATCTATTGGAAATTCATCAGTAAATGTCAGTTGAGGTATGAAGGAGATAGTTTCCTATTGGTGGATGGCTGATTGTTCTGCCAATACCACGACCATTAAAACTGAAATGCAGGGGACTGTTAGGTATGAAGAACATACCTGCATTTCAGTCCAAGGCCATTAACACTGATACTCAGGGGACTGTTAGAACTAGGTAAGAAGTGAGATAGCTTCCTATTGGTGGATGGCTGATTGTTCTGCCAATACCACGACCATTAAAACTGAAGTACGAAGAACAGTTAGAACCATGATGTATCTTACTCCCTACCAAATAGCCCTGGCTTCCGATAGAAATTGCTTTGGGTGCATTAAAAATAAAACAGGCTATAGTGAGACTGTTCCAATGTAAATTGATTGATCTATTGTCAACATTCATAAAGCCATGTGGACATCTGGTCCTATCAGTAATCGTCTTCTGATGGTAAACTGAGAGCGATGACGTCTTCGGGAAGCGCAAGTGATGACACAGAAATAACTAGCCAGGGTTTCTTCTTTCCCCTTGTGCAATACAACATTTGAATTTGAGCTTGTCACTGCCCATTCAAAGAAAGCACTAAGTAATCAATACTGGCTTTGAAAAGGATGTCGAGCCTGCGAGATACGTTCATTGAAGTCTGTGAAATCTTCATTGGAGTCTGAGAGATATGTTCTTTGGAGAGTGTGAGATGCGTTCTTTGGAATTGCTTCACCTTGGAAACAAATGAAATACAATTATTTTTTCTTCTTAGAAATTCTTCAGCCGTAAAACAGATAAAATGAATTAAATGTATTGGGGTTTTTTCAAACTTCAAAGGAAGGCTGTTGTGATTTATTGTTTCCATTGGCTTTGAATGGTGACTTATTTTCTGGTATCACAACTTATGACTACCCGGTATTGGTAAAGTTGAATAATAAAAATAATAATAAAATTGTAATCTTCCGAGAACATACCTAGTGTTGCACTTGTAGTATGTGTGTACCTGTATTAGTATTAATATGAAATTGAAATGGCTTTAAAACATTTTAATGTTAGATCACTTTTGTTATAATGTTGGATCACTTTTGTTATACCCATCTCATTTGAACCTTGGCCGTACAATTCTGACAACCAAGTTCTACGTCACCACAACAGTGCATTCAATGCATTCACCATCACTTTCAAATCTGCTGTAGATGCCCTTCCCTTCACTTGTAGAATACTATAGCGTATATAACAAAGGTACTTTATCGGGATAAATATAGTATGTTTGTCCAACAAGGCTAGCTGCAACTTTGGGCATCATAAATTGCAAGTGGAGCACATATACTTGTTGATATAAAGCCCAGTTTGTTTGCTCAACAAACACTGGTGGGATCCGGGTGATGGCTGCCTGCTATGATAACAACACTACCGGTGTGGTTAATGGCGTAATCGCTTCTACCAATTGAATCGCTAGGAAACAAATCCGCTGGGCAAGATGATCTGGTCAATTAGATTTGCAGAGGTGAGGATGGATCTGGCTTGATCGTGTCGGCTGTGTCATTGAGAGATTGATGGCTGTTATGAGCAGTCATTGCCCAGAGAATTGTGAGACGAATCGGAACAAATCCAAGGACCTGCTGTGCGGAAATGTCTTGGCTTGGCGCTACGAGAGTCGTAACTTCTTGTGCAGCCGTAGGAGTTGTGGCTTTTGTAGAGCTGTGATCGTTCTGTGGAAGGGAACCCAGGTCTGTGTCTCGGTGACCAGGGAACAGAACCATGCTAAATTTAATTGTGAACAGAACCAGGTCCACATTTTGGTGAACTGTTACCAATGAACAGAACCAGGTCCCCATTACCATGTCCTGTTACCAATGAACAGAACCAGGTCCCCATCTCAATGATCTGCTACCAATGAACAGAACCAGGTCCCCATGCCCATGTCCTGTTACCAACGAACAGAACCAGGTCCCATCTTGGTGACCTGTTACCAGTCAACAGAAACTAGGTCCACTTTTTGTTGTTGTCTCTGAAACAAGTCCACAGTTCTTAGTCCATGACCGAGTGAAACCTCGAGCATTGGAAACACCATTGATCTCTCTGAATCTGACTAATGAATCTCGACCTGTTCTCGGCTCCCGCAATGGCGCCCGATCAGTAGGCCACTTAATCTGGCATGATTGCCGTAACCCGAACTGATCAGTCTGCTTGCTTATGAACAGAAACACTGTATTGTCCCTTTCACATAGCCGCTTTGGTATTCACATAGCCGCTTTGGTATTCACATAGCCGCTTTGGTATTCACTCTGGATTGTGGGGTAATAGGGCAATGTTTAGATTTCTGCCCGAATTGAAATCGTATTTGATCGGTTGTGAAATCAAGGCGGCATTGATTTTTCTCCAATTTCCGATTCGACTATTTATGTTTGGGGAAATAGAGGTATCAAGTGCTGATTACTATCTTTGAATGTCAACTTGAAAGTTATTGAAAATTGATTTTAAATCTCTTGTTTGTTTGTGAGTTTAGATGTGGTCTGGGCCATCGAGTCCAGAGCAAGCAGGCTTAGCAAGGAGTCGGTGATGACATGGAAGTGTGGATTTAAGGGACTCTTATGGATCCATGTTTGGCCTAGGAGTTGATTACTTGTGGGTTCTCAACAGCATCACTGCTAAGGTCTCTTGACGCAAAGGATTTGCCTCCAATTTGCTGGGTGTCGGTGGGGACAAAATCATGTCCTCTGGGGTTGGGATGATGACACCTCTGTACAGATGAAGCTTAGACACCACACAATTGGCAGGATTATGTAGTAGTGGTGGGAGTACATCAGCATTTAACTGAAGATTTTGAGGTTACATGGCAGTAGTACATTGGCAGACTTTGGAGTCAAATGTCCCGAGTTTGATCTTGGGACCTGGTGTCAATGTTTGCAAGTTATATTTCTGTTGGGATCATGATAGGATTTACTCTGTATGCTGATGAAGTGTAGTGCTGTTGAAGTGCATACAGGTTTACTATAATATGAGATATACTCTCTGCATCCTGTTGAAGTGTAGTTAAATCCTTGGTTTGTCAGTACCATCACTTACAGGTTTACTGCAACACTCTGCACTATGGATGTTGCAGGTTTCCCCCTGCTGTAAACCTACAAGCTGTGATATAAGCGAAATAATATTGAAAGCATCTATGAACACGATATTCAATCAAACAAAACTAATAAAACTCTTCAAAGCACTGTAAACAGGGAATTTAGAAATCACTTCAGGACCATGATCAATGTACAGCCTTTGTGGCGGCTGGATATTATTGAGAGTGGCTGGAGTAGGACAACTCTGAGACAAGTCTGAGTGAATCGTGGTAGATGTGTCACAGCTGCCCAGTCTCATTTAATGACTTTCACAGCACACGAGTAAAGATTGCTTTCAAGCATGCTTCAAATTGGTCCCATTCCACTATAATAGTGGCGATCATTTTATCTTGCATTGTGGAACAAGATTTGATAATGCAATAGTTCTAGTCATTGCTGTTTAGATTCTAAAGTTAGTACAAATGGCTATTGGAACCTGCTACGAGTGTAATTCTATTGTATAAAACACTTATCGCTACAGTATTTGAGTATGGTTAGATAAAAGTAATGTAATGATAAAAGTTGTTTATGCAACCAAACTTATATTTGTAACTAGCTCTGAAAATTAACTTACAATCACTAACTGTTTTGTGCAACGGGCCCCATAAAATGTTGGCTTTGAGGTCAAGATAGTAATACTTGATGGACATGTCGAAATATATGGCAGATTATTTACCTTTTTTTGTCACCTTGAATCTTGGACAATTTTATGCACACATGGTTAGTATTTCGCTAATAAAAAATATCAGAACATTTTTTTTTTTTTATAATTTATACATAAATTATAAACATAAATCTCATTGGCCGTCTGGTTTCTGTAATTGCAGATGTTGAGGACAAGAAGGCAAAGAAGCGGAAGGCTAGTGAGGAGGCCAAGGCAGTGACGGCCGCCGGAGACTGTCCCACAGACGCAGACGCCGAGGGCGCAGCAGCAGAGACAGACGCAGACGGCGACGACGAGATGCTGGGGAAGAAACGCGCCTTCTCCACCAACGGCGCCAACGGGCACTCCCTCAAGTCCAAGAAGCGCAAGCTCCATGGACCACAGACGCCCAAGAATGCCCTGATGCAGCTCAACGAGCTCAAGCCGGGGCTGTCCTTCCAGTTCATATCGCAGACCGGTCCCGTGCACGCGCCCGTGTTCTCCATGTCCGTGGACGTCAACGGGCAGGTGTTCGAGGGCTCGGGCAGCACCAAGAAGAAGGCCAAGCTGGTGGCGGCCGAGAAGGCGCTCGGATCCTTCGTCCAGTTCCCCAACGCTTCCGAGGCCCACCAGGCCATGGGACGGCAGATCGTCAACGCAGACTTCACGTCCGATAGTGCCGAGGTCAATGCCAACCTGTTCAACAATTTTGAAGGTAGGTTGTGTGTGGGTGGATGGGTGTTTGTGGGGTTGGATCGGTGTTGGTTGTGTAGTGGTTTTGAGGGTGGGTTATGGGGGTGACGATGTGCATGTTTGTGTGTGTGATTTGTGTATGGGTTGTGTGTGAGAGAAAAAGACAGAGAAGAGAGAGATAGAGAGATAGAGAGAGAGAAAGAGAGAAAGTTGATGTGTGACAGCACTTGAGACGAGCAATGAATGCAAATTGTTATGTACCATAGGGGAGGGGTGGAAAAATTAAAAGTAATTGTTTCCAAACATGGCTAAGCCAGACATATTATAATGGAGTGTTGACACGAACTGGAATGTCAGTCAGGGTTGGTTGTTGGTGATGGTGGGCAGACTTTCAGAGATGATCATATGGGTGAAATATTACTACCGAGACATAAGGCATATATTCACTCATTTTCATTTAGACGATAAAAAAAACCACATGACATTTCCCCAGCAAATTATCGTCGGGGGAAATAAAAATCCTAATCGCTTGCTTATGATACATATTTCTTGCAACACAGGCGCGGGTGGCCAGTCCGAGGCCATGGATACCGCCGCGGTCCAGAATGGGTCCACCACTCACCTGCCAGGGCGGAAAGCTGCCGTCCCCACCCAGCCCACCGGGAAGAACCCCGTCATGATCCTCAACGAGCTCCGTCCCGGACTCAAGTATGAGTTTGTCTCCGAGACCGGTGAAAGCCACTCCAAGAACTTCGTCATGTCCGTGACTGTGGACGAGGAGTTGTTCCAAGGGTCGGGCCGCAACAAGAAGCTGGCCAAGTCCCGCGCCGCCCAGGCCGCTCTCACCAAGATCTTCAACCTGGAGTTCTGTCAGGCGCCCGGTAAGTCGGGAGAAAAAATCCTGTCGGTTGTATTCCAAAATCGTGTTTGGTGGGCGGCGACTATGCTGTCAACGTGGGCTGAATTTCTCGCCTTCCTCGAGTGCTTGTAACGTAGACTTGGTGGTAATTTGCACGTGTTAGCAACATGGCTATCATCATTGTCAGAATTATGCCATCAAAGATTAGCTGTACTTCCTGATTTGGTGAATTACGTTGCTTGTTGTATAGGCTAGCCGCATCATGGGGATGGATGATCATAGTCAACTTTGTGATTTAAGATTGAGTGTGATGGTTGTCATTGCATCTTTAAAAGTGATTAAAGTATCATGGTTGTCATTTCATCTTAAAATTGAGGTATGATGGTTGTCATTTCCACCACTGCTGTTGCTATCTCTCTCACTCTATCTCATTTCTTCAGCACTCTCTGGTGAATGTCGTCGCCAATGGGTGAAAAATTGCCGCAGCGATGTTAAACTCCATAATCACTCACTCGCTCTGGTGAATGAAACCGGAACACATAGTCCTCTAATGGATCAAAAATCATCTCGGTTTCTGTGTCATTTTGGAATAAATCACTGATCAGTTCTATGCTTGAAAGAGCCAGACATGTTTATCATCTCGTGGAAATTTATGTCTCGTTTTGGATCAATGCCCGTCTCCTACATGGATCGACACTCTATTATAATCCCGGAATGATGCTCCCATTGTCAGGTCTTCAGAGCTGGTTTGATCAGCTTGTAAAGATATTTTATCGGAGGTAATCCATAATCCTGACAAAATGCTCGGCAATGAAAGATGTTAATGTAACATATCTTTGCTGTTTTGCAGATGATCGAACATATCTGATTTTTCTTCAAATTAGTTTTCTCTGGCTTTAGCATCATGTGAAGTCCCAGAAAGCTTTTATTATGAATAATAAACTGTGTTAGTAATAAACTGGAAAGATAACTGATATGAGCAAAATAATCGTGAAAAGTGTAAAGAAACCCCTGTTCAATAGTAAATCATGGATGGGTAATTATTATACTTGTAGCTATCATTAACACTATCAGATTGCATCTGCTATGCTAGAAAGTAAAATAAGTGGTTTGTAATGTTATCACCACAATCCTAACATTGTGACTAGATAACATCTTGTTTTTGTTGAGGTGGGATATTTTTGGTTGTCAGAATAATGTAAATTTTGACAGAGCTACAAATATAAATTGTACGTTAAGTAGTTTTGTCAAATAAATTAGTCATTTTGTTATCTAAAAATACTGAGGAAAAATATCTTATCACACTAGATCTATTTTTTTTCACAAAATGTTCCATCCTGTTGACAACAGAGTACAGATTCCTGCTGCAGTGTAAAACCATAAATCACTCACTCACTCGCTCACTCACTCACTCTATCAACCCATTAAAGAATTTCACACCAAAATATGGTTAATCTCCGTCAAATGTAATTGACAAGTACCGTACCATGAACATTTTGCTAAAAAAACTAAAGCCAGACATAGTTTTACACCAAAACATGGTCATAAATTCTTCAAGTTTAATTGATTAGCGTTTTGAGCAAGTAGTGTCCTAGAAAACTAAAACCTGGATCTCCCAGAAAATAAAAACGACGATGAATTTCCCTGATGCAACACCACCTATCTACTTTGCAGCACATTTGACAAATGAGATTGTTCCCCTAAGGATAAATTAGCATTAATTTTGCATGTGATTAGAACATACCAGTAGTGCGTCAGTACAATTTCCATACGGGAACATAGATGAATGACTTCCCTCCCCTCGAGTAATCTACCAAAAATACTGCTCTTGACACTTCTGTTTTATAATTGCTGAATCAATCCCCCAGATGCTTCTCTGCACGAACGTACTTCTGTGTCGCATGCAATTATGCAATTACTTTAAAATGGCCATGTTCCAAAAAAATATTTAAAAAATGTTTTATGGAAAAGGTCTCTGTCACTAGTTGAAGTTTTGTATAATTAATTTGGGAGATTTAAAAACTTAATTTTGTCTTTATTGTGATAATGGAGGCTACTCCCGAAAATGTAATACTTTTAAAGATTTATATTTTTTATAAGTTGTTTAACCTTGAAAAATATTGCTAATTTATTAGTCATTCAACCTTTAAAAAGGATTCCTAATTTATAAGTCGCATTCGTCGGTATGCTCGTCCTTTGAAGTTATTATCTGGTTAAACTTTATACGACAGGAATCTTACTCAGACATTTTATCATGTCATGTCTCTCAGAGAGCATTATTGATGCACTGACATTTAATCAAGGATTTGGCTAGAACTGACACTGAGAGTGAACTCTTTCTGATATGCATTGCTAATTCCAGTATATTATTCCATGTTTATGGAAATTCATAAGATTATGGATTCGTAATATAAAAGTGGTCGGTCCTTATTAAATTAGGCAGAGCCAGATCAGGTAGCACACATACAGAAGAGCTAATCGTGTTATCCGTAGATGCGTAAACTACAGCACTGTAATCGAATCAGTTTCTGAACCAGTGAACTACTAGACGGAGAATACCATCGTCATTCTATTAATTTGAGCAGGAAAAAGTTCATATATTTTTAGCTGAGTATGTGTGGAAAATTCCCAATGCAACAGTAAGCAAAAAATCACTCACTCACTAGCTGTTTGAATTGTTAGGAAAATTTGCAATAAAGATTATCAGTGTTCATTTCTTAATACAGACTAATTGTGAAACATTATAGCATACTACTATTTGAATAATTCACTAATATATTATTATTAAACTCTTCACATTGCTATTCTTAGAGTAGGATAAATATAAATGAAATGTCTATGTACATATAACTATAAGATAAACTACGACTTCATCAGGCAGTTAATAACTATGGCCCAGTCTTCTTAGCGTAGAAACTTAAGTTATGTTTGCTGATTGAATTATTAGAGATGTTGAATTCTAGGAATTGTATGGTAATCCTTTCCATACACCAGGGGCCCGCCAATCATCGCCTTGTGTCTCGCAACACACCCATACTTCTTTGATTCTAAAATTCCAATGTAGTCCCTAATGACAAATTCTAAAAAAAAAGGCAAAGTTTTATTTTTAATCCCAATAATGTTTTGTAAAAATACAGAAAATTGAAATTGATCTCCATTTCTTTGTTAGCTTGGTAATTGTTGGTTGGTGTAATATGAAGAAATTTATATAACAAAAAAAGTCAACAAACAAATGAAGCAATATATATTTATGGTCACTGAATACTGGATACTAAGATAACAAAAATTAAGGTCACAAGTTCAAGCATAAGCACACAAGCAGGCAGATATAGACATATAATACATGTCATAACCTTTTTTTCTATTTATCTCATAATAAAAGCATCCAATACCATTTCAAGTTCTGTTTCTTTGTATGTTTGTAATAGGAATTGTCAAGAGATGACATAATAGAAAATGGAAATGATTGATGAAAAATCTAAAAAAAAAAGTTCAACTTGCCTACTTTTAGATACCTTTTAAAAATTACCAAGGTGTTGTGATATCGTGCTCGGAAATGAGTCAGCAACTAAAAATTAATTTTCCTAAATATTTCTAATCTTAAACATAAAACAGGAAAATGGAAAACCCTATGTGTTCATTGATTATAAAATGTAAGCATCATCGTAATCTGACTGCTGTGACTATTCATTGTTATCATCATTGTTGTTGTTGTTATTATTATTATTATAGTCTACACTAGGTCTACAATAATCATCAATAGTTTGTCATCATTAGGCCTTTTTCAGGATTACCCTATCAATCATATATTGTTAACTGGTTTACTGTTACTTTCTATTATTATTATAATTATTACATGTTTTGTATTTTCCAGGCACTCTACCAGTTCCACGAGATGGCGAGCTGCAAGTTCCGCAGATCCTGGCGGATGTCGTGTCCAAGATGGTCCTGGACAAGTTCAGTGATTTGACCGATGGCTTCACGAGTCAGTACGCCCGCAGGAAAGTCCTGGCCGGCTTCGTGATGACCCGCGGCCCTGAGACGGAGAACGCCCAGGTCGTGTGCGTGACCACCGGCACCAAGTGCATCAACGGAGAGTACATGAGCAGCCAGGGGCAGTCGCTGAACGACTGCCACGCCGAGATCGTGGCACGCCGGTCCCTGCTGCGGTTCCTCTACTCCCAGCTGGAGATGCACGCGAGTACGGACCCGGCCGCAGCCAACGACTCCATCTTCGTGAAGAAGGCGGAGGGAGGATTCCGGCTGAAGGAGAACATCCAGTTCCACCTGTACATCAGCACAGCACCGTGCGGGGACTCGCGCATCTTCTCCCCACACGAGAAGGAGACGGAATCGGCCGACAAGCATCCCAACAGGAAGGCGCGCGGGCAGCTGAGGACCAAGATCGAGTCTGGGGAGGGAACGATCCCCGTGAAGACGTCCGGCGGGATCCAGACGTGGGACGGGGTTCTGCAGGGGGAGAGGTTGCTGACGATGTCCTGCAGCGACAAGATCGCCAGGTGGAACGTCCTCGGGCTGCAAGGTGAGGTCTTGGTGTGTGAGTTTGGGTGTCGTTTCTCAAAGCTCTCGTTTCTACCACAAGATCACTAGGACTCTCGTAGCGATCTCTAATACATGGGGATTGTGCACTTGCACTTGCAAGAGTGCTACGGTCGCATAGTATTAGTAGATATGAGAGCTTCGAGAAATGATACCTTGATGTGTGATCTTATTGATGAGACTTGGGCTGTTTGGCTGGAAATGTTCTTGAGGTATCGTATGTGGTAATGAGTTTGGATGGGTGTGAGTGTGTGTCTGTCTGTGTGTGGGTGGAGGTGTGTGAGTCCCAGAGATTTTGGTATGTGTGTGTGTGTATGTGTATGTGTATGTGTGTATACGCAGTGTATAAAACTCCAGCAATTTCACTGCCAGACATGAGGACTGGTCTGAGAAGTTACCCGTCCTCATACATGTTGGCCAGTGATCGATGATATACATCTTGAAAAACAAACAAAAAGTAACACGACATGCAGGCGTGCAAGGATAAAACGTTACCAGTCCTCGCTGAAAATATCCCGTAGTGGGCGTGCGGACGGGCTCTATTTGGAACACTGGTATAAGAGTTGCAACTCTTGTAACACTACAATCATGTAGAGAAGACTGTTCCCATCTGAATCACGTGTACATGTGGTAGCCGTGGTCATGCCTGGCATCAATGTTGGCTTTGTCCAGCATCACTTGCCAACACCACAACTCCAAACTTTAGAAGGCAGTCTTTACATTAGCACTATTCTGTAAAGATGATAAGAAACTTAAAAACTACTGATGTGGCACCATGTCAGAAATTTGATAAGTTTGCCACTGCCTTTGTTATTTCATTGGCTTGATTACCTTAAGGTTGTATCCTTTATCAGTCCAAGTTCATAAAAACTTACAACATTCTGTGCACAATTTTATTTTGATGACATAGGAATGTCTTTTTCTTAAAAATAACAAATTTAGAAGCTAATGGATTATAATCAATGGCTAGATGGATTCTCACCAAATGTTGTAAAGATGTTCTTCGGAATATATGTCAAATGCAATTCCATGCTCAAAAGTGTATCATTTCTAGTTTGACAATTTACGACACTAAAAATATAATTGAACACAAGAGAAGTGTGCAGACAAAACATTATTTGATTAACGACGTGCTAAAAAAACAACAACTAAGGTTATAACATTTATTATATCCAACTGGGAAACTTTATCGCGAATTAACTAAGTAAACAGGTCTATGCTCTTACTGTCTCTCAATGTCAGGCCCGACCGAGTTGATGTGGAAAAAATCATTATAAAGTGCATTAGTCGACGCAATTTGATGCGCAGGCTTCCTACTGCAATCAGATAGGGTGTAATTAACATATGTTTCTCATCAAACGTGTGACTACTTTGCAGTCCTAAAGACATGCTATTTTCCTGATTGCCTATCTACAGATGTATTCCGTTTGGCTCTTTATCAATTTATCCCGATTCAGCCAGGGGTAGGTGAATATAATCAAGTGAAAGTTGTAAGAGCAGTTTGGTTTTCGCTGGCAGCAGTAGATCAAGTGGCAGTCATTTCTGGGATGACAGTTTCATAATTACTGGGTTATTGTCGTATATTTGCTTATAGGAGGCAATATGGTTTTGGGATGGTTTAATGGTTTTGGGATGGTTTAATGGTTTGGGGATTCCATTGTTACTGGCACTGCTGTGTATCATAGCTTTTGTTGAATAATATTTGACACTTTTGTAATAAGAGGAGCATATATAAATTAGTATTGGTAACCCACAATATCATAGATGAAAACAAATATACAGTGCACCCTCGCTATAACGCGGAAGTTGGGGTCCATGACATACCCCCGCGTTATAAAAACCAGCGTTATAAAATATTCGGTATCCACGAATATAGGATATACACGAATATGGGATACAG
>JAUTBV010096658.1:0-16860 GCA_032361325.1 Lepetodrilus fucensis
ACTACTACTACTACTACTACTACTACTACTACCACTACTACTACTACTACTACTACTACTACTACTACTACCACTACCACTCCCACCACAACTACTACCACTACTATCACATCACTACTACTACTACTACTACTACTACTACTACTAATATTACTACTAATAATACTACTACTACTACTACTACTACTACTGCACTAAGTATGAAAACCCAGAAAACATCGCACAACGAATTGATGACCCAGGAAGATTCTAGAAATGTGACCATAGACATGAACAGGTGGTAATGTCCCTTTAATCGCGAATCAGTTCTGTATGTTACATGCAAACATAGCTCTATATCTGACTAATTGACTAATAGAGAAGATAAATGATACAGAAATTGGCCCCGTTACCCGTTTTATCTACGTAACATTGCTAAGCCTATCGGACCATCACGAAGTAACAATCTCTACGTGAGCAATGCGTTTTAAAGCGACACTGCTCAGGGCACTGTAAATAAAAACACCCACATCTTCAATGTATGTCTGATTTTGATTAAGGGAAACTTAATAGGAATGAAAAAAACTCGCTGAACTCAATTGGTATTATCGATACCGTCCATAGAACCGGAAGCCTGTCAGATTAAACCGCATAGCCGTCCTGTACGGCGGTCGTTCCACAACAGGTGTCCTGTGGACTGGTAACTATTCTGTCTAACATCAAACGGCAATGATAACTTAGTTGATCATATCCCTTTCCATTCTGATTCGTACGCGTCAGTTAACGCCACTAAGCTGTTGAATTTGTGAGATTAAATAAACAGATACGCGTTACTAAAGGTTTCTTCCAGTAGAGACGATCCTCTTTTTAGTTGAGGTTTCCATGGAACCGCTTAAGTCAGACATATAGCGATGATTAATTTAATTTAATTTAAATTAAATTAAAATTAAATTACGGTTCATTTCCGATTCTAGTCAACGCCGTCATTTGAACAGGACATAATCTATTTTTCACTTAGGCTGGATTGTAAAACGATCTTTTAGTTTTTCAAATTGATTTTGTTACCTGCGAAGTCGTGAATAGACATAATTGATTTACATTGTACGGTAGGACTGGTGCATATATAAGGTGCATATAAAAGTTGCTACAGCCGAAGTCTCGTGAGTGACGTAATGAGAAACTAATACTATAGCCAATCAAATGAGTATATAATATGCATTAGGCTCCGTAATTAATTTCATCAAAGACCTTGTACATTGCAAACCATCCTCGAAAAACAGGCCATAATTAAAAACTACACCTAACCTCCGTCAAATATTGATAGAGATTAGTGTAGTCATAATGGCCTTTGCTTCGAGGATGATTTCAGACTGGCAACAGTCTATATGGGTGTGTGTTGTAGACTGGTTACGCGCAGCGTTATTACATAGTCGTGTACAAGTAAAACAGCGCAAAGCGTTTTGATTAGAAGCTATCTGATTGGTTAAAACCGGAGTCCAGGATAGAAAGGTCACTGGGACAAACCAGAGTAGACTTCATTAAATCTTAGCAAGATATCAAGTAACCAAGATACACATATTCAGGAACACATGACTCCAAAATGACGAAACATTTTGAGTACCACGATGTTATGCTCAAGCTCAGATTTTATATTGAGATTAGTGAGGAAAAAACACTTTGAATTGAGTAGGAAATCTTACAAAAAAAGTTTCATAATCTCAGAACCAGGGTAATTATTAATGCACTCACACATTTGACGCCGCTATTTAAATTTACTACATAATGTAACATTTGGTAGAGAAAAAAACAACTAATTTCGCCGCTATTTCGTCATAATAGCAACCATCAACGACGATGCATACACATCATCACTACTATACGAGTTAAAAGAAAAAACAGCGTTTCATTAGGATGAATAAATATGCTAGCCACGAACCGTAAGCCGAATGGCGTTGGCATTTCTTTCACTGAATGCGAACGGGAAAATCGTTTCTTAATAAACCCAGGATTCGGGGCCAACACAGGAATATTTCAACGTGCTTCTCCTTGTAACGTGGCATGCCTGAAGGGAACTGAAACTGGTTTGAAATTGTGATTTTGGGGGGTGAAGAGGTGAATTATCTTTGGCGCCTTAGTAGTTGATCAATGGACGGAACTCTTGGTGAAATCGACACGGAGCTCGCGGTGATTCGGCGGGGTCGTAAACAGACGGAGACAACTTTGATGTTTCTCAAGGCTAAAGGGAGATAGAAAGGAACCAATTCGGGTGTCAATCATTTATTAAATATCTGGCAGGAACTGGTTGCATAGGCTTCTGTATTCATGTAACGAGACATGAAACACAAGTGTAGTCAATGCCTCTCCACAGCCAAGCAATGGCGTCTTATTTATTTGCACTCGTTAATTTAAACGCTTTCAACAAATAGGACTTTTCTGGGTGAACCGTTAGAGTCACGTGACCATGAGTAGTTCCAGTAAAGTAGGTCTCTCGGAGAGTCCGGTTCATAGTAACCGACGGAGCTATAGTTCATGATACAGAATAATGACGCGCCACTGTTATGATTCTTTATGAACTATGTATGCATGCGTGGTGTACTCCGACAGCTATACAAATGGATATCGAATGTGGGACAGTACGTGAATGAAATGCAAATAATGTGTGCCCTAATACGTGTACGTTAATTACGATATATGGCAAATGATTATATATAACGATGTGATACACGGTATGGACATAACATTATATCAATGGCGAATACTAGTATCTGTATCTGTAAACGTGGTTAATTAATCTCTCTTCATACCTCCCCTCTCTCTCACTCTCTCTCTCTCTCTCTCTCTCACACACACACACACTTTATGTCTATGTCTCTGTATCTCCCTCTCTCTTTCCCTCTCTCTCTTTCCCTCTCTCACTCTCTCTCATACACACTATATGTCTATATATATCTCTCTCTCTCTCCCCCTCTCTCCCCATCTTGCATTGGACACAACTTCATTATTTACGATTGCAATATTTAAATATTATAGTTACCAGTAAACAAGCTAAGATTATTGTTTCGCTGTTCCATAACACACAGACACACAAGTAAAGGAATGGACTCGTTTCTGATAGTTTAGTTCTACCCGATAGCAACGTTTCATCTGCAATAGTTCGAATTTTCAAAGTATAAAACATATTCAATACATGCACATAAAAGATAAATAGTATCATCAATACACACATTCAAGAAAGCACTGCTACCATGAGTTCAAGAAAGCTTGGCTGGTTCCATTGAATATTTCCTCTGAATGTTCAAAGTGTATATAAATACATATGCAATACATGCACATAACATGGTTTCTACCAATACACACATTCGAGTAAGCATTTCTACCATGAGTTTACGAAAGCTTGGCTGGTTCCACTGAACATTTCATCTGAATTTTCAAAGTGTGTACGATACATATGCAATACATGCACACGAGATAAATAGTGTCATCACTACACACAATTAAAGAAAGCATGGCTAACATGAGTTTAACAAAGCATGACTGGTTCCACTGAACATGCCATCTGAATTGTCAAAGGGTATACAACACATATGCAATACATGCACACGAGATAAATAGTTTCATCACTACACACAATTAAAGAAAGCATGGCTGTCATGAGTTTAAGAAAGCATGACTGGTTCCACAGAACCTTTGCGCTCGCTTTTCTAAACATTCGCCTTTCTGCGTCTTTGAACACCGCTTCATAGTTAACCACATGGGAGTTCCTTATCTCTATCACTCATGGTTAATTAGCACCGATACGTAACGAGTCCATTACTTCATCACTGTATACACAGATAGCTAATGGTAATTGCGTGGAACCTCAAGACCTCCCGAACGTGTTCGCTTTGAACGTAGAGGTTCCGCGAAGACGACCATTATGATCCATTCAGATTTAATCGGTAGAACTCGGAAGCACATTGTCATTCGCCAGCACCGTAACGAATCAAAGGATTGTGCAAATACGCAGATTGGGACCGGTCGTGACTAAAATTTCCGAACTTATTGTAAAATTGTAAATTTAATCTGTCTAGGGTTTTAAGACTACACTATATTGGTAGAACATGGAACGTCCATTGGTATAATGTCGAAATAGGGTGGCATTCAGGGTATATTTATAACATCGTTGCTTGTAACTTCTAGGTAAGATACATTTGCATAATGCTATTATGTTAAGCGTATTCGAACCACGTCAATGGGAACTTTTAAGGAAGACATTTTGCCCGTGACCTTTGTCAATTGCCATACCATGTAAATCAGGCATTTGCTTCACATATGTAAAGGTCAAACTGTCTACCAAGTATACTATAATTAAACTAGGGATTTACATTAGACAGAATGTATACGTGCACATGCATGCTCTTATATAGGTTATCATGTCGATACAATTCCTGTTTTTTTTCTCTCTCCCCACAACCTTAACAGCAAAAGACGCGACTGCATGCAAATATCTTAAACAGTTGTCACGTAACAAAGTCTGGGATTAAAATAAACACATGTTATACATATAAATAGTTCATTAGTGAAATATCATGATGATATTATATTGTTATTGTATTCATACGCGTTATCAAAATCTGTTTGGACCTTTTTAGAGCTTCTTCTTGGGACTTAATTTATCGAATAAGAGTTTAAAAGATGTCTACAATTAAGTACTAGTATACAAAGGGATTGGCCTATATTTCTTAATATGTACTTGGAACTTCTTTTTTTTTCCAACTGCGTGCTTTAACTCTGTTTACACGACCTTTGAATATATTGATTATGACTGAAAACAGATATTGCAATAGTGTCTACAGTTATGTGATAACTATTATTTCACATATATATATATTCGTGTTCATCATACATTATTAAAATACAGGATTTATTAAACTCGTATGCTCGACGGATCCTTGGGTACTATCAGTTTTGCTAACGAGTTATTTAATTCAATAATAAACGACCACTCATGAGATCCTCTATTCACTCTAGCTACTGCTTTAAATGACAACGTCTGTTTTGTTCATACGGAACAGGGTGCTCAAATTATTTGTTAAAAATCAAACAAACCAAAATGGAGAAGGATCTACGCGTATACTATAGCCCACTACCCTAACTCGTATGTTCTGTAAAAGTACAGGACATCTGCACTGAATGGATATTAGGGGCCTATATAATGCATGTATAAACTATGTTATTATGGTACAGTTATTATAGTACGTAACTAAATGCTGTGAAAACAAACCTCTCGGAATAGCCTCAAATCTCAGCAAATATGTGTCTTTTTCAATATAGCCGTCTGTATGTGTATGGCAGCGATAAAAACACGGACCCATAAATAATTCATAGCGTAGAAATACCCTCGTCTAAGCATGAACACCGAACTAACGTTAAATTGCTATGTCCTACTACTTATTGTATGCGCCGGACCATAATTGACATATGAATAGAGGTAAATTCATTCGTTGTCAAACTAAACATACATAATACGAACAACTGGCAAACAAACCATTTGATACTATTACGAGGGATAGCAGACTACATCTCATGATCTGAGATCACTGTACACGTAAATGGTCGTAAATGCAAATGTACACATGTATGTGTATTGAGATCATTGTAGACGTACATGGTCGTAAGTGAACATGTACAAATGTGTGTATATCCCCTATTCAAACCCTCGTATTTTCAAATTACGTATGTTCGATTAAATTGTTCGTATACCCATATGTTCGTACGTTCACATGTTCGTAAGTTCAAATGTTCTATATAGGTTATATACTTCCCAGAGAGTTGAGAATGTGTCATGAGTGCACACTGGTACATTGACCAGTGTGATAATAGTGTAGCGCTTTGAGAACGCACCCAGTGTATGTACACACTGTATACTTATCATACTATACATGCAGGTATCATACCTGTGGTTTAAATATGACAAAATACATATAATTTCTATGCATTAAACTTTACCCACCATTATACTGCCTTGCAATATGTCCTATTGGTCGGGGTATGGTTTTTCGAAGCTCTCATATCCACTATGAGACCATAGCGCTCTTGTAAGTGCACGATTCCCATGTCTAGAGCTCGCTACGAGAGTCCTTATGGTCTCGTAGTAGATATGAGAGCTTCGAGAACCGATACTCTGGGGCCTATAAATATAACATTATTTCTCACACAAATCATACCTTTATCTATTGTTTTTTTTAATGATTTACAAAGGCACCTGGTCACACGCATTATTACGCCTTGCTCCAAGATTTCGAAACTTTGTGAGTACTATTTCATGCTCAAGCTCAAATTTTATATGGGTACTAGTATTTGACATTTGCGATTTTTTTTTTGGAAGAGTATGAAATTATACTCAAGACAGTTTCGTAATCTCGGGGCCCGTATTATATCAAGTGAATATATTCTTGAGATGTGTTAGTGCAGTGGTACTGGTGGCGCCCGAAGCGGATTCATGAAGTGGTGCCACAGAAATAGAACCCGTATAGTACCCGTTGCACGACGCTCTTGTAGGCTACAACTATTGTAACGTCAACGCTTTATATTGTGGCGGGAGCCCAGTTATAACTATTGTAGCACTACAAGAGCGTCGTGCAACGAGCACCTGTACTCCATACCTACATCTAAAGCGTATATGGGTATCGTTTATCGAAGCTCTTATATCCCTTATGAGACCATATAATAATAATAATAATAATAATAATATTAATAATATTAATAATAATATTAAAATAAATAAAAGATAATAATACAAAAATATAATAATAATAATAATAATATTAATAATACTACTACTACTACTAATAATAATAATAAAAAATATAATAATAATAACAATAACAGTAATAATAATAATAATAATAATAATAATAACAATACTACTACTACTACTACTACTACTACTAATAATAATAATAGCGCTCTCGTAAGTGCATGATCCACATGTATTAGAGATCGCTATCCCTTCTGGTCTCGTAATATAAATGAGAGCTTCTAGAAACGATACACAGGCCTATACCACTTGACCAGATGCTAACACTACTTGATGATCAAAGTGAGGGTATTATTTGCTTGAACAGAGATGACCGACTTCTACTTACACGGACATAACAGTATTGTGTCTCTCATCAACATCCTAACAAACTTCATTCACAGCCCATGTAGTCATTCAGACATGCCAAACTGTTGTTTCTCCTCTCCCTTTTCCCATTTGATCATTATTTGGACATGCTTCTATGAAGAAGTCCTAAAAATAAGTGCTGGTGATATCCTTGAATTCTCCCGGAGTCAATGTTACCTGTGACATTCAAACTCCTGTTGTCCATCTGAGGTAAAAACGAACGAATTATACTTGTTTTTTTACCCCCCAAGACATCGGCAAACGTATATTGCAACAGTGAGCGATTGTGTTTTAAGGAACAGCCAGGTTCTATATCTAGTAGGCATGATTTGTATTAAATTACACTGTCCAAGACTGGTAACTGATCCTGGCATAGCATTGGTTAATAATCTTATTGCTTTCGACTTAAAATTCGCACGTTTGCGACCAGTTATCGCCTAAGATATGTTCCTTTTCCTGGATCTCCCTACTGGATTAGACACAGGCACTCCTATTTAGGACATACTCTGTCAGCTGGCTGTTGCCTCCAGCATTGACAGGGTTAATATTAACATGAATTTTCTCATGGTTTATAACGTTGATTGGAACAAGAAGTACAATTTCAGGTGATAATGCAACAAGAAGTACAATTTCAGGTGATATTGCAATCACTTCTAATTATGTGTACAATTAACCTTTATAATTAAAAAATAAATAAAATTACAATATTTAAAACATCAAGATTGTTTTTATGATTTACAAAGGAACCTGATCACAGGATTAATATCTAGCGATTGATATTGCGCTTGGCACTATGGCGCTTCTATACATGAACAAATACTGGAGCTTCTCTTAACAGTATTACCATCGTATACACTCAAGGCTGCTAGCTAAAAAACTTTCAGGAAATGAATGTAAATACGATTTATTCTACTCTTACTGGGGGCATTAGACAGACTTCGTGTATAACGACATCATCCTTGTTGTCTGCGCACTAATCAAAACGACGAGTAAGACATACCTCTGAGAAAACTATGCATTGAAACGTGGACCAATCTGGCAAATGGAGCCTTAAATAATATTTCTACATTTCCACGGATGCAAATAGAAGATTAATTTTCTCCGGAAGCGAGGCTCGGATAAAGGAAGGTGGCGACCGGAAGTAGTTGAGTGAAGTGATGCTGTGATTTTTATTAGGTCACTGCGTGTATCAATAAGAAATAGCATTTTGAGATCGCTCTAAGAAAACTACGTAGAAAAGATCTGAAGGAATTACTAGTATTCAGCTAGCTTTCCACTTAGCAATAGTTTTGAATTATAACCAAAGAAATGTTTGTGATAAAAATATGGCAGCTGTTTTACACATTATCTCGTATTTGGAATATAAGTCAGCGCAATTGCAAACACATGCACCTATAATACCTAAACATAATCTCCTCCATTCCCCTCTATATCTGTCTCACTCTCCCCTCTCTCCCTCCTGCTCCTCTCTCTCTCTCGCTTTCTCTCCCTCTCCATCCCTCCCTCCCCTCTCTCTCCCTCTCCCTCCCTCCATCCCTCCCTCTCCCTCCTCTCTCTCTCTCTCTCTCTCTCTCTCTCATCATCATTGGTTCGTCAATATCAATCCGGGCTTGCAGATTTATTGCAAACACTTGTGATGCATAGCGTTTGATAAAACTACTAAACTTTCGTATGAGAGAACACACATTTGAAGCGGCTTTAAATCTCCAATACAAATAAAATCTTCGCATTTCCCTCTCTCTCTCTCTCTCTCTCTCTCTTCTCTCCTCTCTCTCTGTCTGTCTCTCTCTCTGTCTCTCTCTGTCTCTCTCTTTCTCTCTCTGTCTCTCTCTCTGTGTGTCTCTCTGTCTGTCTCTCTCTCTCTCTCTCTCTCTGTCTCTCTCTGTGTGTCTCTCTGTCTCTGTCTCTCTCTCTCTCTCTGTCTCTCTCTCTGTCTCTCTCTCTCTCTCTCTCTCTCTCTCTCTCTCTCTCTCTCTCCATTCCTCACCCTCCCTCTCTTTGATACCATATCCATACACCTTTCCGTTTACGAGCCGTTCATAAGGATACTAAAGGAACAATTCTCCAGCAACTAGGATGTTATAATCCATGTTTGACAATGGACATTTATCAATGTTGTCTCTGGGGGTTCAATCTCAGGGTTGTTAATGTTCATCACATCGCAGGAAATCGAACATCTGAGCACTTAAACTTTCATAAATGAAACACAGTCGACAACGCGGAAAATTGTCGTCATACCCTCAGGTCGTAACGACATTCACAACGAGGCATGGAGGAAGGGTATGAACAAGTAATTTATTCCGTCTGTTTAACTCATGTGTCTAAATGAAACAGATTCCTATTCAATTCATATTGAATTGAATATCCCCCCCCTTTCCCCACTCCCAAGCGAAAATATAATCGACATATGGCAATTCTGTATTTAATATAGTTCGTTTCTTTTTGTCTTTTTTTAAATGAATTCTTTTTTTTTATCATGAAACTCTAAATATTGGCACGAGTATCCATGACATTATATATGAACCACTAGAAGATCTCACTATCTCTCTAGAAGATCTCACGAGTATCAATTATGAGACTGTATCACTCTCATATCTATATTATCTCTCTCATAGCTACGAGATCACTATGCTCTCTTAGAGGATACGAAGAGCTTGAAACGATATCGATGATACATTAAATTTATTATTGTATATGATAGCAACTTCAACCTATAAGTAGAATAGAAGCATAAATACAATTAAATAACTTTACTATTTTCAAATAAATCAATACGAAACCTTACAAGTATCCCACTGAAAGCTACGTGTACGAGAGCACAATAAATTAATGGATATACGAGAAAAGCTTTGTGCAAATGTACCGAGGTTAAATACATTTAAAAATCACCATGTTAGCAACTGGAAAATGTAAGTAAAATTTAATCATAAATACAAAATTAAAAAACCATTGAGTTTCTCAGATACCATATTGATTTTATACGATTAATATTTATTGGAATTAAAATACTTAAGATGGGAGGAGAACCCGCAACAACCACAGTATGTGATATATTGAATAGCGGTCACCACCAACTGCTGGCTAGGAGGAATCAATTAAGGAGATATGCATGTATGCGTGGGCAGTCTGCATCGAGCTATGCCAGATCCCAGAGCAGGATTGCAACGATCGGTCTGATAGTACCACTGCCCGATCTCGACCACCATCAATAGAACGCACGAATGTGTTCATACAATCACAGCAAAAAAAAAAAAAATATCCGGTTAGGTTTTCGGAACAGGCCTACGTTTCACGAAAATTCCGTGTAGTTCCGTGTTTTACGTCCTGATTTATGCCCGGCGTAAATATACGCCCCTTTGGTGAAACGCGGACACCTAACGTGAATGCTAAAAGATAAAGCAGGACACCCTAGATGAAGGTGTCCTGCCAGGATTATGTTGGATCCCGGAACAGGACACCTAACTATGTATTTTACTATGAACGTTCTCTAGAGTGGACACATGCACGTGAAATAAAGACGCATCAAGAAATGTCTATACAACGTTCCATGAACACTTCCATGATGGTTTGATCAGCGAACAATTCGCCATTCCCAGAATAGCAAGATCTCTATCCTATGGCATTAACGCAGCTATGGAACCCTCGAATACGCACTGCCACTATTTATACATACAGTGTCTATATTGAATGCTTTATCACTCGGACGCCAAATCCGGTATATGCACTGGGTATTGAATGCTTTATCCAAATACACTCGGAACTGATCGGATAGCTCATAGAATCAAAGGGCACTCAATGCCCTGGGCATCGCCTCTGCATATAGAACATACAGGTGTGCTGTAGACAAATTAAACAACTGTCAGAGGTGGGATATGAGTGAAAGGCCAGTGTCCAAGACATCACATAGTCCCAGCGACAACAGACTAGCTATCTGTTCAGAACAGACAAGACAGACATTCGCTGCAACACAGACTAATCAGTTCAGAACCGACAATTAAGCCAGATTATTAATACAACGACTCGAGGTCACGGACTAAAACTTCTTGAGTCAATTACCATTACTTCACTAGTAAATTAACAACAAGAAGGAAAGTAAATTATAATATGGTCGGCTGAAATGGAATCACATAACACGTCATTGAATTCCCAGCAGGACCAAACGTTTTTAATGTTCACGTACGTAGTTAATACATCGTGCGGAGGGAACGTATCACGGCTGTCCAGTATGCAACGGAATGACTTCAACATGGCCTTATTACGCCAACCTTATCAATGGCGTAGTCTATGTTGTTATAATAAGGCCCGTTCAGACCTAGCGCGGTTTCCGCTGCGATTTCGCCGCAACGGATCGCTCCTTATAGAAACACAGACACTGAAACCGCATGGGATATCATTCTGCGGTGCAGCAAAACAAAATAAAATCGTGCGTTTAACTGTTGCGGCTGCCGCATGCGTTATGTCTGAACGAGCCTTTAGTCGGAGTTGTAGTTATCTTAAGAGTTACGCCATTTCACACAGGAGAGCTCATTTACAGGAACTATATATTACAACACGGCTACATCTCTTTTCTATTAATCTGCGTTTTACGAAATGGTCCTTCTCTAGTCAGGGCCTAAACAAGGGCTTATGCTATACTTTTACTATATCAGGGAATGCTGTAAACCTTGCTCTATGTTCTGACTACCGATACGGGCTTATGCTATACTTTTACTATAGCAGGGGAATGGCGCTAAGCTAGAACGTTTACGCTCTGACTACCGGCATGACTTTCGAGTAACACTAACCAGCGTCGAGAGTATCGGTTGCGAACAAGGGTATCAACTGCATAATAACGTCTTATTATTTAAGCCTCAAACCAGATCCACAGCCGCGTGTAACGTTAGCATACCACAGGCCAATTACAAGGCTCATGCGTTTTTGTATTAATCAACTACTAGTAATCGTATTGGATATACTTAATGCCCCGCGAATAAAATGATTAACCCCCGTTTACGTGCTTTATATCGACGATAAATAGCATTAATAATCAATAGACACGAAACGAAACGTAAGCACGTATATGCATGCAAGTCAATATATACATAACGTTCGCAAATAGACTTATGTAATTAGCTCATTGACGCATATGTTCTGTTATTGTAAGAGTAAAGACGATAATTACTTCTAGACATTATCTGTCCCCGAGGAAGAGTTTGCCGATAGTTCTAAAGTGTTTGCATACCTACAAATCCCCTTGTGAATTTTACATGGAATTATTTTTCTAAAGCCTATATGATTATTGGCGTGACAATGACGTATTATGCATATGCTAGAAACTATTATAGTAAATAATTCATGATACTAATATGTTACCAACTATTTCTATGCTGATGTTCTCTCGTAAATATATTACTGTATTTCGAAAAGAAGTGTGTGAGGCACATTAACTGATGAATACACCTTCCGAAATAATCTTTAGAAGTATATACAGTATGTTATAATATAAATTCGGAGAGATCAGATTATGTAAGGTGAAAGTAAATAATTTCATAATTTCATAATAGTAATGATATAATATGCCTAAATATCTACATTGTCATTGTGAAAGGAGCCGTTGAAATACGTTACCTTCTTATTCATGGCGGATATATTAAATAGGAATATATTAGTGTGAGAATAACGTATGACACAACATAACATTTGCGCATTGTCGATGTGTGGGGTGTAGCGCTATTGAGCCAATTTCGACTGCAAACAACGTGTCTCACAATGAACTTCATACTCGCAAAACCCACTTCACACCGTCATAAACATGTAACATTGTCACACTGAACACGATTGCACAATTGGTCGCCCTCTGTGCCCTCTACAACATAATGCTAATTCATTGTGAAATGATCGTGCTAATTTCAGAATAAGAATGTATCACGTCGCGTCATATCACTATAACCAGTTTTGCTGGCACCAACGTTACGCCATTGGGTTCTCAATGAAGAAAATCCCGCACAGAATACAAGTTTAATTTCCACTTCAAACGTCTAAGTCTATGTGTACAGACAGAGATTGATACAGTTTGAGTATCTGATTTATTAGATTAATTTGACATACATGTTTAAAAGCTGTCGGTGCAGTTTACAAGCTATTCTTACGTCGCCTGAACGTATATTACGATGCAGGTC
Source organism: Lepetodrilus fucensis (assembly GCA_032361325.1). Classification (NCBI taxonomy): domain Eukaryota; kingdom Metazoa; phylum Mollusca; class Gastropoda; order Lepetellida; family Lepetodrilidae; genus Lepetodrilus; species Lepetodrilus fucensis. The sequence goes on from JAUTBV010096658.1 coordinate 13,285, forward strand.
ACGTATTTAGAATTCACTAGCGTAATTAGTCCCGAAAGTAGTATATGATCATTTTTATTCTATTGCGAAACATGAATGCCAATGAGAATTCAAGTTCACGTAAATTCATAATGACGGGGTATATTTGAATGTTATAACAAGGCTAACAAAGAGTTACATGTAAGTAAATGTAAGTACATGCTGAAGCAAGTACACTAGCGTTAGTCTTTAATTCAAGTATGCTAGATGCTATGTTAATATAAAATCCGCACGTCTAACTCACGATAGAAAATGGTATATTTAAACAAATATATTTGTTAAAAGTTAGTTTTTTAGTAAATTGATTTAATTTGATTTAATATTAATTTGGGTTATCTGCATCTGTGGTATGTCTTTAATGCGTGAAAGTGGAACAATTTGACAATAAACAAAATAAATATCTCCTATCATTGATATTATCTACCTGATAATTTAGGAACACTTCATAAAAATAGATAACTGAATGCATTCCAGTCTTGTATTAGCTGTGATATATACCTAGTCTATGCTAGATCGTCTTCATGTAACTCACAGAGGTAGATTAATGCCCTGGTCAATGGACCAGTGTGCTCTCATCTTTCAACTCAGCTCCCTGAGGAGTAGGCGACCCAAAATGCATTTCAAGGCGCTAGAAGGTTATCATTCTCTGCCTTCCGAGGCTGCTTCTTGGGCTTTATTTCCACATCCCAAACTGCCTTTCAAAGCGCTAGCAGGTTATCATTCACATGACTATGTCATCCTTTCGGGCACCCATTTTATGCTCAAACCTGCTTTCATGGGCTTTATTCCCGCCAAATTACAGATATATACGATGTCTCAGCCAACGACCACCCAGTTTACATCGAATGCATACGACCAAGCCTCATATACTTGTGTAAATGGGAAAAAACTATAAAAAAGTTCTTGTTTAATTTGTTGTCAAGGTTGAAGTTCGTTAACTCCGGCGACTTCCGGCGACGTAGTGTTATTGAGTATTTATAGCGTCACATTCGTGCATGCCTCCGCGCGTCCATTAGCACAAAATAGGTCAGTTTGTTGAGTGGCCCCTCAGCGATAAACCTAAAAGGACATTACTTAATATTCTCTCAATATGTCGTAGATTGCGGTGGTTCGAAAACACCACAAATTATGTGAAAATTACACAGAAAAAAATAAATTCCACTGAACCCGGACTACGTGTTGTTTAGCTTAAATTCACGCATTGTCAATATTCCTAATAGTCGACACTGTGCGTTGCTAAAATACTCATAATGACATACATGGATATGAGACGCGTCTAGAAAGAAATGGTAACGTTAATGGACAAACACAGCAGACAATGGATTCTACCCCGGAAGCTACATTAGTTTTCGTACACGCATGCGAACATTGCAAGACATATAATTAAATAGAGCAGCAATTATCCCAAGGCCAATTTGATGCACTTCTTCGTGCAAATAGCATCACCATTACATTGCAGCATACTGTGAACATACAAACATTATTGTAGCACGCATGCAGCTCCGATATATACTCTAAACTCAGTGAGGTAAATACTTCTATCCATCTATGCTGTCTGTTTTTGAATGGTAATATAGTGGTCCCATATAAATAAATGAGCGCAAACACGACAATGTAGTTGTCAGACGTAAATATTTCCATCATATGAATTATGCATTAACTGTATACTAATAAACCGTAGCCATAACAGGAAAATATAAGGAATTACTTTAATATACTAAATATTGTGATAAGTCGTTCATAGCGGCACTTTTCATACCAACAACATTTATTTTCTGTCAACACTTCTTTTAATTTGAACAGCATTCCTACGCAATCCAGCCGTATGTACCATTACTAGACCCTGTTAGATGTCTGGGCCAAGACTCATAACGTGGGTGCTCTAATATAAACCTGGACACCCGAGGTGAAATTGTTCTGCCAGGGAACAGGACACCCAACTATGAAAAAATGGCCATTGACATTTCATGCCCATTGACCACTTGTATTATCGATGTATGAGAACAATCGAATTGACGAATTGACATATTCGTTTGTTCTCATGCATCGATAATACAAGTGGTTGCTACAATAATCGACCTTAGTCCACCTTTAACCCTCTCCCTGCTGGGTTAGGCACATACACTGGCATCTCCAGTTGCCTTCAGCAGGGAGAAGGTTACTCAAACCGTACATGCCACAGCGTCATATCCGGTTAAAGATGGTCAGTTTTCGCCAAAGTGACGAATTTCATGTACATACTCCTTTAATGGTGATCTCTGCCCGGAGGAAGGGGATGGGAATTTCAGACAGAAAGGGCTCGATGTACGAAGGCACTTATCTCCCCTGCGCTCTACGTCGAGGTGCATATATCAACATAAAATGCAGGTGAGGGTTGTTACTCTCCCCACATACGTTATGTCGTTAGGCTGCCACACCTCCACACCTCCACCTCCCCACCCAAATGTTTTCTTGGAACATTACAATCTAGCGATAATGCAAGAATGTCCACAATAGACAGATACCTATACTACGTCGCTCGCAGACGTATGGCAGAACCAGTGATATGCTGCCCTCGCCATCGAAGACATATGGCAGAACCACTTCCGGTACGGGCGTGATAATCATGTCTGACAGCAAGCGGGAAATGTACTGTAAATGATGACGTTTATGTCGTGTTCATTTTTTGTTAAAAGCCCGAGTCGTTGTATTGGTTAAGAAAACCATTAATATCAATCAAAGTAACGACTCCAGATGTTGAGACAGACGGTTCCTGGGCTTATACTTCAACATCATATATTTTTAAAAGTCTGTCCCGGCTAGTACCATATGTAATTCACCTGCTATATATGCTCATTGGTAATCGGTTTCATTAGTGGTGTAAAGCTTTAGAGCGCTCGCCCGAAGTGCGGAAGGTCGGTGGGTCGAACCCCGACCGCGTCATACAAAACAACGTTAAAATATGAGAGTTGCTGTCCCCCTGATCGGCACTCAGGGAAGAATACAGCAACGGCTGGTCGGGTCAGTCAGTTTAAAGTGTCCGGGTGGGATATCCTTGTTAACTACGACAATTATATTCCAAGTGAGCTAGCACTTTAAAAAAGACTGGTGGAAATCCAGACTAACACAATGAGATAACATCATTCACCGCTCTCCAGCTCCATGCTGCGAGACAAATGCATCCCAAAGAAGGACCAGTCTGCCGAAATCAGCTACGCTGGAAGGCGACTGTAAAAGCATTAAGAACATACACATTATCGGTCTATTCTACTTGCTTAGAGACATGCTTGCATGACCAGAATATGTGTACTTTAGTAGCCGTTTGAACTTTTGTATTGTGTGTGTACACTTTGCTCGTGATGTCTTGTAAACAATACCCGGATGAGGGCGTTCTACTATACGCATTCCGAGTGATAATGAAACTCCAAGTCTAGGAATATAGTACGATACAAGAGATTGGCCCGGAACTATTTGCTAGGATACAATGGACTAACAGCTTAAATTATGCTGCTGTTGCTGCTGCTGATAGTGGTAGTGGTGATACTACTAATAGTAATAACAATATTAAATATGAAGAGC
>JAUTBV010096669.1:0-16859 GCA_032361325.1 Lepetodrilus fucensis
AATACACAGACGCCTAATCCACCAGTGTTATCAGAATCATCCATACCTTCTGCTTCCTCTGAACTCACTAAACCTACTGAGACATCCGCAATACCACAGATTAAAAGCAAAGCAGCTGATCCCAAAACAGCAAACTACACCGTTGATACATTTTATGACGGCACTTTATTCAGAACAGAGATAATGAACTTGGATAACGCTCTTGATCCTTTAGGAGATATGAAAACCAATAAATGATACTTCTAAAAATAAATCCGTTCCTTAGGCGTTAAGCGTGATGGGTATAACTTGGTACTGGCGGCTGAGATTGCTCCCCTCTGCACGATTTCAATGATTCAAAACTTCCAGAACCCCCCTACCTCCCAAACAACGAATTCGCGTCACACCTGCATTCTTAACCACAATGCGGTAAGCGTTTCTGGCCCAACACCCAATACATGACTAATAATGGCTCTAATCACACCCGCGTGACCGACAACAAGGCAATATTTACCCACATATTGTGAAATGAGCTTGTCAAAGCCATGACTTATACGAGCAATAAAATCATCAATAGGCTCCGCGCCCGATGACTAACCGGATCACGGTAGAAATCTTCAAATTCCTTCAGATCACCTCTTGGACTTCCGCCTTACTAAGCCCTTCCCACGATCCAAAACCAACCTCCCGAAAATCTTTTTCTACCATCACATCAATACCACGTTGCCGGCCTAGCTCTTCAGAAAATGCGAGGCAGCGTAACATTGGTGATGAAGTAATCTGATCCCATCCGCCCCTATCATTGACTGCATTCCGCATTTGCTCCCAACCCTTATCATTTAAAGGATCGTCCACGCTGTCACCACGATAACGTGGGCCTCCTTGTGGTTCACCATGACGAATTAAATCGATAAGGGTTTCCTGCATATTCTTTCCAAATTAAATTGAACATTTGCAGCATATTAGCACTCCAATGGATTTATGTTGCCAGCATGGAGAGTCGGCACACCCTCTAGTGCGGTAAATACACCTGATTCTATTAACCCAACTCAAGAGCTAATTATGACAATCGCAAAAGACAAAGTGGCTATCATTGACTATATTCTCACGGACGATGATGGCAAAACCCTAGATAGATCCGAAAACGGAGAGTTCGCCTATCTACATGGCGCGAACAATATTATTCCCGGACTTGAACAAGCACTGGAAGGAAAAATGAGTGGTGACAAAGCTAAGGTTACCGTTTCACCTGTAGATGGTTATGGTGAATTAGACCCCAATGCTATCCAAAAAATTCCCCGGAATATGTTTCCTGAAAATATGGAATTAGCATCGGGCATGCAGTTTCAAGCCCAATCACCTGAAGGCGAAATGATGACCCTAACCATCGTTGATATAGAGGGCGACACCATTATCACTGATGCCAATCACGCGCTAGCGGGTAAAACACTACACTTTGATATCAAAGTTATCAGCGTTCGTAACGCCTCTGTAGAAGAGCTGGAACACCGGCATGTGCACGGCGCGGGTGGACACCAGCATTAATGGGCATTCAGATGCTAACGCATGCCCCAATAGACACACTGTCACACCGTCACACTCACATTAGGCGACTATAAATCGAGTACGGCGTCCAAATTAAACTGGGTGTTAAAATTCTGAGGATTTTTACATCAAGAATTAATCTGGACGCCGTACCAGTTCCCCATCATCGCGTCAAATAACAAGGGTCTAATTGCTAATTGGGGTCACCCATTACCACAAACAAACCTAAAAAACACACCTCAATAATCTGAGCACGCAACTCTCCTACCTCAGCCACAAACGGTGCTTCATTGCCCACTTCAGTGTTCGGTAGTAGGTCATTTCTGTGAACTACGCATGAACATCTGGTAGTGGGTCAAACTTGAAGTTTCACGTTACTATGCTATTTTAATGAATTAAAACTAAAGGATTAGCCTCATGATTCATTATCAGAAAATAACGTGCCCTATTCGGAGAGTGTAAATTATTCTGTGTAACTGTCAGGGTTAAACGTAATCGGTGATTTATATTGCCCCGTGCCTAACTTGCACTTTAACCGTTGATGTTTTTCCATCCTATGCTTTTAAGGAGGACTTGATCAGGATCTCCTTAAGTGGTGATATCAACTTGGCCATTCGTCTTAAAACACAGTTAATTCAGACATATCAAACGTATGAATTATTTCTGAACCTTACTGGCAAGGAAGCTGGTGAGGTGGACGGATCCAAAATAATGTGCCCCAACTTTCTACTCATATCCATCACTAAGCCCTACCCCTTCTTTTTCAATAGTGGCCGTCTGCTAGATCGTAGATATTAGTGGCGCTACGCTTGTATCAAGAGCTGGCGATGATAGTCGTATATGTGGTTTTGATTTTAGCTCGATGTTATTACCCCGGTCTGCCATCCACGCGAGGCTTGATTAGAATGGGGGTGTAAATGGCTGCAAATAGGGTGAAGCCGAGGATCCATAATAAGGCGGAAACATTTAACCAGAGCATTATTCGTTCGACGTCCATTGCGTAGACGAGCGTTCTGGTCAGCGCGGCAAAATTAACGAGTGTAAAAGACAGTGCCATAGGCCAGCGGACTTGAAGGTTGCGGCCGGTATGCCCAAGGGAGACGCGTGCCATCATGCCCAGTGTGAGTACGCCGATGGCGCCACTGGTATAGCCATGCAGTGCGGTGAGGGGGTTGAGGAGCCCGAAGTTTGCTAATGCAGATAACAATAAGCCAGCCACGAGCCAAGCGTACCCTAGTTGTAGTACCCAGATAAGAGGGTGTTTCCAGATGCGATGGTGATACCATCCTGAGAGCCGCCTCGCGTTTATGGCAGTGGCGACCAGTGCGATAATGCCGGTTAACCAGGTAATATCGGGTAAAAGCAAATGAATAGTGGCAAGTACAAAGATTGATGCTGCCGCAGTTTTTTCGATCAATGGCCAGCTTCTACTGGCTACGCCTATTGGGCGTTCAGTGAAGAAGGGGATTACCCGCCCTCCCATAACCGCCATAATCATTAAGGTCGCGTACATGCCCAGGTTTGTGCCAAATTGTCGCCATCCCTCAGCTCCCCAGCCTAAGAGTTCAGCATGAATAGCAATATTGCCAAAAGTGAGTAATGAGAGCAAAGCGATAAAGAGGTAGCTTTTGGAATGGCGGGCGCGCACTAGGGGGGTTGAAACAGCGATGGTTGCTAATAAAGGGAAAAGCGTATCGGTTAGAGCGATGATGAGGTGAGGAATGGTTTCAGGGAAAAAATGCAACAGCCTTGCTAGTAGCCAGATACCCGCGAGAATGGCCAGTGGAACCCCTTGAATGGTTTGTATGTTCGTCCAGTTACGCACGGCGGTCAGTAGGAAGCCCGTGACCACTGCGGCACCGTATCCAAATAGCATTTCGTGAGAATGCCAGCCGTAGTTGCTGTAGTAGCTGTTTAGTGGCAAGCCTTGTTGGTAACTGATAATCCACAGCGCCATTAGTACGATTGCCGACAAACCCGCACCCAGAAAAAAAGGACGGAATCCTAGTTGGAAAAGCGCAAACCCCGAATTGGGCTTTTTGGCGAGTAACTCGTCAACGGAAACAAGAGACACGGTATCAACCTGTATGAATTCAATAGCGAAATGCGAGCTTAATCTATCCGTAACCGAGGTGGAAAAGACATGATCTGTATCAAGGGATTACTTTCTTTTGTGCTCGACAAGGTAGAGTTTGTCGTAAAATGTTGCGATCCATTCTGGTTTATAGACCACCATCATCGTGATAACGATGCCGTTGAGGGTGCCTTCTGGAAAGGCGAGCATAATAACGAGGGGGAGAAAGTTCCCTTCAAGTTCAGTCGCTGTGTAAGCGCCGCCAAGCCAAAGCAGCCCATAGGATGTGCATCCCGTGAGAATAATGCCTATAGCTGCTGCGAAGAATGTATTGAGAAAAATATAGATAAAGAAGTTATGTGGTAGTCGGGTTTGGGCCAAGCGCAGCAGAAACCAAGCTATGCCTATCGGAATACCGCCGAGAAGGAGTGTGTTGAGGGCGTAGGTGTCCCAGGCTCCATTTCCATAGAATGTGGAAAATAAAACGAGTGCGCTAATCGCTAGTATGGCAAATGACCATCCAAACATCAGTGTCATCATGCACGCACCTAAAAAATGAAACGTCTGACCAGGCATAATGCCCGCCTTGAGGTTCCAAAAGAGTAATAACGTAGCGATGGTGCCAAAATAAATATTGGTAGAGTCACGCTCACTCATCCGCTTCCACGGTGCGTTGTATGATGCGTGCAAGAGTAGGACGGCAAGTGCAAGCCAGCTCAGCCACAACCAACTGCTATCGATAAGGCCTGAAGGAATATCCATATGGGAATTTGAGTAGGCGGACTATAATGCTATGCAAGTTAGGCGGTGCTACAGCGTAATTCATTGATAATTGGCAATGGGGGTGCCCCCCCCCCATACTCATTATAAATTATTGCACACTCGAAAAACTCCGAAATATCCCATCTCCAATGCGTAGGTTTTGTCGAATGGTGTGTTATAACGGCTTGAAGCAGCGAGCTACCCCTGCGCTTTTATGGCTAGCCATAAAAGCAGAATCTATGGGACTTTAGTTTTGTGGGTCATGGTCTACTCTCGTTGCTTTGAGCGATGGTAAAGCTAACTCGCTTGTTTATACTGCATAGAAGGACTTATTGATCGCTTACGTTTATGGGGGTAGCCATTGGAGAAGGTTAGGATGTTGTTAGAATCGTTTCGAGTGGTGTGCGATGGGGAGGGAAGGTGATCCACTGCGTCGAGTAAGCGGCTCATTCTGCTTAGTTCTTTGGCTGATGGTATGTGTCGGGGTTGCGCGGAGGGTGTGGTATTCATTTTGGCTGTACACCTATATTATTGTTTATGAAACAGTTGGTTATTGTTTTGTGTTGTCTAAGCGCCAACGTTTTATTTTGTCAACAGATGTTACGACAAAGATTTTATTGAATAGTTCCCTCTTGCTGTTATTTTTCTTTTAACGCGCTTACGGCGTCTGTGCTTTGATGCTTAGTGCATGAATGGCCCCAGAAGAAATATGCTGATCGAGCAGCTTGTAGATGATTTGGTGTTGTTTGACGATAGAGAGTCCCTCAAACGCAGCGCTAATAACAGTGGCTTCAAATTTCCCCTCTTCGCCGCTCACGGAGGCTTTGCTACCGTTTAAGCTGGTTTCAATGATGTTTTGTATCTCTTCAGTATTCATGTTGGTTTGCCTGTATCTATTTGAGTTGTAGCTAGGGTAGCACGCATTTAGCGGTAAACTTGAGTGTCATCAGCTTGGGTGCGGAATCGTTTGTAGGCCCAGTTGTATTGTCCTGGATGTTGCCTTGCAAGATTTTCGATGTGTCGATTCATGCTGGTGCAGGCAGTCTTGATGTCGGTGCTATATAAGTTATTGTCGGCCCATTCGTAATGAAGGCGATAGCGGCCTTTTGCTCGTCGCTCGGCGTAGACAAAGGCGACCGGGGTTTTGCGTTTACGCACTAACCTGGGTAGTAGGTGCATGGTGTATGCCGGGTGGCCAAAAAAGTCGGCATATTCACCGCTTCCCCGTTCAGGTTCTTGGTCGGGAAGAATGCCAATACATTCTCCTTTTGCGAGTGCTTTGCTGAGTGACCGGACGCCTGAGCCATCTGTAGGGACGAGTTGAGCGCCGGAGTTTTTTCGGCCCTGTTTGATGAAGCGGTCTAAGCCAGCCATTCGAGGGGGGCGATAAAGGTTGGTCATTTGTGTGTGTGCAGCGAAGAGTAGTCCAATGTATTCCCAGCTTCCAAGATGAGGAGCTGCAATGACGAGTCCGTTATTTTGTTGGTACCGAGTAAGAATTTCTTCGAGTGCTACTGGGTTTTCAAGATGGTTGTTTAGTCTGGTTTTGGATAGATGCCAAAGACGGGGGGCTTCAATGAGAGCTGCTAGCATTTCTTGGATGCTCCGCTTTGCGGTATTCTTTGTCCATTGGGTATGGCTACGGGGGAAGCATAGCTTAAGGTTTGTTAGGGCTGCGTGTGGGTGGCGTTTGTCTAGGAACCAGGCTATTTGTCCGAGCCTACGCCCTATTGCTTGATTAAGGCCTAGGGGGGTGTGGCTGAAAATTCGTAGCAATAGGAGAGCAAGGCTTTCACGGATGGGCATGATTCTAGTTACGGCTCCCTTTCGACATCAGTGGCTTTAGTGTGGTTCTTAAGGTGTCGAAAAGATGAGGGTTAAGTTTCTCTTCATGACTAAGTAGTTGTTTCATGTGCTCTCGCTGCGTTGGTTGCTCGAAGCAGGAAGGGCAATTCTCTTCAATGATCGGTAGCTTAGCCCTATCCGCAAATTCGTGGGTTTGGTGTTCCCGCGCATAAACTAGGGGGCGGATAACCCGCAAGTCATCTGTTTTAATTGAATAATGTGCCTTCATAGTCTGTAGATGGCCTCCATAAAACGCGGACATCAAGAAGCTTTCTGCAAGATCATCCAAATGCTGAGCTAATGCCAGCACATTATAGTTTTGTTTACGACAAGTTTGGTACATGAGTCCGCGTTTCATGCGAGCGCAAAAGGCGCAGTAGGAGTCGTTACCCATATGCGATTCCGCCAGTTTTACGATAGGTTGCTTTATGTAGTGATAATCGAGACCTAGTTGTGCAATATACGGTATCAAGGCAGCGGGTGAGGATTGGTCGGACTGTGGGTCGATAGTGACTGCGCCAAGGCTGTACTTGATAGGAGCATGGCGCTGGAAGTGCAAGAGCAAATGTAATAGCGCAAGAGAATCCTTACCGCCAGAAAGCCCCAATAGTATACGATCACCCGGTTGGATCATGCTAAAATCAACCAGAGCGGAGCCAGTTGCGCGGAGTAAGGATCGAGGTGGTTTTATCAGTGTGGGCACAGCGAACTTATCGCCTGAAACATCATGCGAGTATATTGCATCCTAGGTAGAATTCCTATTCCGTATGTGACTTAGGGCTTATATATTTTTAGACGCTTTTCACAGTTGGGAGGGTTGTTTGGTCGCAAACTTGCTTGATTAAGGTTACAATACTGGGCTCCCCTTTAGTTTAGGGTGGTTGTTTATTGTTGTGTATGTCTGAGGCGTTATGATGGGGATCCGTAACGCGTATGTTTTGTATCACTTATAAAATTAGGGAGTTCGAGACATGTTGACTGAAAAGGCGTTGCTCAAGCAGGCCAAATCAAAATACATGAATGATGAGCAATTAGAGTTCTTCAGAGATTTATTGCAAACTCAAAAAGATGAGTTAGTGAATAGCTTGAGAGAAACCAGCGATCATTTGCAGAATCAGGAGCGCGAAGCGGATGAAAATGACCGTGCAAGCCTGGAGGAGGGGCGTTGGTTGGAGTTACGTATACGTGAGCGCGAAGGTAAATTGATTCAGAAAATTGATGAGGCATTGTTGCGTATCACCGATGGTAGTTATGGGTATTGCGAGGAGAGCGGTGATGAAATTGGCCTGGAACGTTTGTTGGTGAGGCCTACGGCAACGCTATCTATCGAAGCGAAGCAGCGCCGGGAGAGTATCGAAAAGGCCTATACTGACGAATAATCTCTGCGTTTAATTCTTAAAATTATAGAAAATGGCCGGCTTTGTCGGCCATTTTCAGTTTCCCCTAGAGCTTTCTGAGAACTTATGAGTACAGAACGAATACAAAAGCTGCTTGCCCGTGCGGGATATGGGTCTCGACGTGAGATTGAACGGTGGATCGAGCAGAGGCTGGTCAGTGTTAATGGTAAGCAGGCTAGCGTAGGGGATAGGGCTTCCAGCGAAGATACGATTCTCCTCAAAGGAGAGCAGATTTCCCTGAAGCGTTTGAGTGGTTTTCGTCCAAGAGTGCTTGCCTATCACAAACCGGAAGGCGAGGTGGTGAGTCGGCAGGATATGCGTGGTCGTAAAACGGTTTTCCAATCACTGCCCAGTATGCAGTCAAGTCGGTGGATTTCGGTGGGGCGTCTGGATCTAAATAGTGCGGGTCTTTTGCTGTTTACCAATGATGGTGAATTAGCGAATCGGTTGATGCACCCTTCTAGTGAAATTGAGAGAGAATACGCGGTGCGGGTGCTGGGTGAGGTGTCTAGTGGGATGTTACAACGCCTTCGAAACGGGGTGTTGCTGGATGATGGCAAGGCAAGTTTTGAGCAAATTGATGATGCGGGTGGGAGTGGAGCAAATCACTGGTACCACGTGATACTTAGGGAGGGGCGTAAACGAGAGGTTAGGCGTTTATGGGAGTCTCAAGGTGTGCGGGTTAGTCGCTTGATTCGTGTGCGTTATGGTCCACAGGCCTTGGGGCGAAGCCTGCGGCCAGGTAAGTGGAAAGAGTTAGGTTTTCGTGAGGCGAGTGAATTGTATCGGGTGGCAGGGTTAAAGCCGCCTGCTCGGAGTAAGTATCGTCAACCAAGGCGCGCCTCCCCCTGGCGTTCAGCGAGGTAATGCATGGGGTTGCTGTGGTGGTGCGTATACTATGAAGCGTCAGGTTGAAGCTTTACGTTTGTTCCGGATACTCCATGGCTGTCAGGCCCCATAAAATACAGGTAGGGGGCGGCTATGTCCTCAGGATTAGGGTGTATCCCCGGGTTTTCCCCTGGGAAGTTAAGGCGTCGCATGTTTGTATTAATAGGTCCAGTATCGATCCCGTTAATGCGAATATTTGTATCTCCGCTGTACTCATGTGCGAGTATTTCTAACATTGCTTGTAGCCCGGCTTTGGCCATCCCAAATGCGCCGTTGTACGCTCGACTAGATGCATGGGTGGATATTACAATGGCAGGATCTTCTGCTTGCTCCAATAGGGGTAGACAAGCCTGGGTTAGAAAGAAGGGCGCGTGTAGATTGACAGTCATGGTTTGCTGGTAAAGGTGTAAGTCATAATGCTTGAATGGAGTGTAGGCACCTAACCAGCCTGCATTATTTAGGATGCCATCCAGTTGGCCGAGTTGAGATTCGATACGCTGGGCAAGTTTTTCGTAGTCCTCGATGGTTGCTGTTTGCAGGTCGAGTGGGCAAATGGCAGGTTGTGGAGAGCCTTGGGCTTCGATGTCATCGTATAGTTGCTCAAGAGCAGGTACGGTTTTATCCAGTAAAATCACTGTCGCGCCGTGCTGTGCATATGTTTTGGCAACAGCGTGGCCGACTCCAGAGCCCGCGCCTGTGATTAGAATGTTGCGCTTATTTAGCAGGTTGAAATTTGCGTGATAACTCCTGAGTGATTTCAGGTTCATTTGAGATCCTTATGAAACATATTAATCGAGGTATTTGAAACTCTTTTCATCAGTGACTTGGGGCTTTGGCTCTCGCTTTCATTATGTCAGAGGGTTGGGCTTTAATTCTGCATGTAGGGAAGTTGTTTATTCTGAAGGAGCGCATCGTTTGACACAAGTTAACAGCGCTATTTTCCTAAAGCGATGAGTTTGTACTAAGCTGGAGCATGTTTAGCAAAAATAGCTTGTAGATGTTATTAGCTTGTAGATGTTATTAGCTTGTAGATGTTATTAGCTTGTAGATGTTATTAGCTTGTAGATGTTATTTTTGTGGCACTGTTATACATGAATTGATAGGGTCTTTGCTCTCAAACTAGGCGAGTAGCGTGGGGTTTAGAGTGGTTTTTTGTATATTTGAGGTGTCAGATCTATATTAAAATGACATGTGGTAACTGGCTGAGTGACTTAGATTTATGTGATGGTTGGTCGAGTTTGATTAAATAGTGTGTAAGACTGTGCCAATTTTTCGTGTAAGATCGGGCCGTTTGTTTGAGAAGCATATCTCTATAATGAATCGAGAGCATTTTAATGGATACGAGGATGATATGAATATTGTGTCACATAAGGGGTTATACCGGCTGTTAGCCATCGGGGTTTTTGCTTTGTTGTTTTCTGCTTGTGCGTCCAACCCACAGAGTGCAGGAGGCTCCATGGAGCCTCCTGATGATACGCAGGTTCCCGAAAGTGGTGCTTCTTCTCATGATGGTGCCGAGGATATCGCGTTCGTCAAGAAGGCACCGGGTTACCTGATTCAACCTGGGGATATACTTTCGATATCGGTATGGAATGAAGAGGAGCTCCAAAGAGAGGTCACCGTTAGGCCTGATGGTGGGATTACTTTTCCCTTGATTGGTGATTTGCAAGCAAGCGGTAAGTCAATTCGTGACCTCCGTGCTGAAATAACTAAAGGGTTATCCACTTATATCCCAGAAGCAGCGGTTTCACTAAATCTTAAGCAGGTAGTAGGAAATAAAGTTAATGTGCTTGGGCAGGTAAAGTCACCTGGAGAGTTCATTTTAACAAGTGGTACTGATGTGCTGCAAGCATTAAGCATGGCTGGAGGAGTAACCGCTTTTGCCAATTTAACAAATATTAAGATACTTCGTCGGGATAAGAAGACCCAGGAGCAAACGGTTATTCCTTTCAATTACAAAAAAGTGTTGAGAGGGCGTGGGCTGGAACAGAATATCTTACTTCATAGTGGGGATACCATTGTTGTTCCATAGTCGGGATATCCTCAGCCTATATGGCAACGATAAGGTACACTCGTAATGAAAAGGCTACAGAGTTTAGCTGCTCTTGTGTTGAGTTTTGCGTCAGTATGTTTGAGTCCAACGCTATTGGCGGTTGAGTGGCAAGTTGACCCTTATGCTAAGGCAACAGGGCGGTTCGATGATAATATTCAGTTTACCACTGATGACCCAAAAGACAGTTTTGTGGGGGTTTTTGAAGTAGGAGCTGATCTGAAGAATGAGTCTGAAATTGTTAAGACGATGGTGAGTCCGCGTATCCGATATTCTGGCTACACTTCGGACGGAGGCCTGAGTAATGATGAAGAGTTTTTAACCTTCTCTACTCGATCTAACGGTGAGCGTAGCACCCCCAGTTTGGAAATTAACTTAGCGAGAGACAGTGCTTTGAGTCAGCGTAACGATATCAATGACTCTCTTACCAATAGTGCACTTGTTAATACTGCGCTTGTGAATAAGCAGCGTGTACGTTGGGCTGTGAGGCCTGCTTGGTCTTACCGATTGACTGAAAGGGATAAGATTGATTTAAGCCTCCGAGTCGAAAGTGTATCATTCGATGATACGGAGGGCACGAATTTGTTTGATTACGTTAATCAAACCGCAGAGCTCGGTTATGTTCGATCAATCAGCGAGACAAAAGATATTATTACCCACGTTTATCAGAAACAGTATGAATCTGATCAGCGTAATAGCAAGGCGGATACTGTTGGAGCGGAACTCGGCATCTCAAATTTGTTCACTGAGAGGACAAAGGGTTCGGTTTTTGTGGGGGGGCAGAGCACGGACTCCAGCCAAGCTCAGTCAAAAGAAACTAACTCAGGTTTTACGGTGAGAGGCATCATCAATCACGATACAGAAGTGAATAAGGCCAGCGCAGAATTATCCCGAAAAATTGTTCCATCGGTAGTGGGGGATGTTCGAAGCCAGGATAGTTTCCGATTAAGGCTTAATAGTAGGGTGAATATCAAGCTTAGCTGGGCCATCGACTTTCTCTTCCAACAAAGTGAGGCAGTGAATAAAAAGACGTTAAATACGGATATTACAACGGTTGAAGATACGAACTACCATTATT
Organism: Lepetodrilus fucensis; assembly: GCA_032361325.1. Classification (NCBI taxonomy): domain Eukaryota; kingdom Metazoa; phylum Mollusca; class Gastropoda; order Lepetellida; family Lepetodrilidae; genus Lepetodrilus; species Lepetodrilus fucensis. The sequence continues at coordinate 11,619 of JAUTBV010096669.1, forward strand.
TTGAGCCTTCATTATCGTGGAGCCTTACACAATCTTGGAAGTTAACGGGGAGTTATCGCGTTTCTTTGCGGGAATTTGACAGAACTCGCGGGAGTGCGGATCGAAATGAGCTAAGCTTGAGTATTGAATATCGTAGGCCACCACGGGCAGAGCTTGAATTGCCGCCCGAAGATGTCGAAAAATAGCCCTGTTTACTTTATGGGATACGGTTTTAGAGAATTTACCCCTATGAATGCATCTATAGAATACAAGCACGAAGCTGTTGAAGAGCAAGAGACTAGCCTAAGTGATTACTTCTCGATACTTGGACGGAGGAAGAAAGCTTTTTTGCTCACTCTAGGAGCCATTACGGCACTTGCTATTGGAATTGCCGCAAGTTTGCCGCCTGTTTACCGTTCATCTGCGACGATTTTGATCAAGCAGCAAACGGTAGCGAACGAGCTTCTGAGTACAGCGATTGAGGAAGATCCTGGGCAGCGATTGGAAATTCTCATCCGAGGTGTAATGACCAAGCCTAACCTCCTTAAAATTGTTAAAAAGTACAATCTGTTTTCTGACTATAGGAATGATGTTAGTGAAGGTACAATCCTGCGGAAGGTTCAAAAGGGTATTGGCGTAAAAATGTTAAACCCTGAGCTAGCAGGTGCGAAGAAGAGGACAGCTCAGAGTATTGGAACAGCCTTTGAGGTTTCATTTGAATACGAGCATAATCCTGATGTGGCGCAACAAGTTACCAATGAGCTGACCCGGCTGTTTTTAGAAAAAAATACAGAGGGAAGGAAAAAGCATTCGGCTAAGACGGTAGCCTTTTTGATTTCGGAAGCTAAAAAAATCGAGAAGAAATTAGGTAAAATATCGAGCGAGTTTACGATATTTAAAAAGAAGAACTCGCGCTTATTACCTCAGCAAATGGAGTTTTTGACGACTGAGCGAGAACGAACCGACCGAGAGCTTTTAACCGTCATTCAGGAAATTCGTTCTATTCGAGCAAGCAATATCCAACTAAGAGGTCAGTTAGCTGGAACAAAGGCATATATCTACGAAGATCGAACTGAAATTCGGAACACTTCAGGGGAAAAAGTGCTGAGTGCAACCGGTCGTTTGCAAACTTTGCAGCAAAAATATCACTCATTGGTTGCTAAGTATTCTGAGGCACACCCTTCAGTTAGGAAGGTTAAAAAAGAAATCGAGTCTTTGGGCGGTAATGTGCAAGCTGCGTCTGCCAGTCCGTTGGCCACCGATAATCTTGAAATTGCTGAGGTTGAGCTGGCGGAAGTACGCCAGAAGTATTCCGGTGATCATCCTGCGATTCGGCAGTTAGAAGCAAAAGTTGCTCGATTAAGGAAAGAGGCCGTTGCCTCTGGGTCTATTGCCTCTAACTCCAGGGAGTTTAATACGCTTAAGCGTATAAATCCCGCCTTTTCTAGCCTTAAAGCTGGTGTGTCTTCCGGAGAGGCTGAGTTGCAGTCCTTATACGATAGGCGTGATAGCCTTCAAGCTAAACTTGATGATTTTGCAAAGCGGATGGAAGGGGCTCCAGGTATTGAGCAAGAGTATAATGGCTATAGTAGGCGCTATGAAGCTGCGCTAAAACAATATCGAGATCTCACCGATAAATTGTCGAAGGCTCAAAGAAAAGAGGCTTTTGAAAACGATGAGCAAGGTGATCAGTTTGCTCTGCTTGAGCCACCGGAAATGCCAATGGGCCCCGTTAAGCCAAATCGACCTGCCATAGTTATGCTTGGTGCTTTGTTGGGTCTGGGGGTGGCCTTTGGTATCGCTATGTTACTGGAAAGTCTTGATAATAGTATTACCGGTCGACGTGCGTTGGTAGCTATTACAGGTATGCAGCCTATTGGTACTATTCCAGTAATCCTCTCTAAAACCGAAGCGGAATCAATACAAAAACAAAAAATGACTCAACTCTTACTTTATTTGGGGGGATTGGGAGGGGTGCTTGCATTGATTGCTTGGGTGCATTTTAGCTATATGCCACTCAATGAAGTGTGGGCATTGATATCGCGTAAAATTGAGCTGATGATGTTTTAGGGCAGGTTACCCGGTTAACAGATTAGAGATAATATCTATGAAGAAAATTGTGAAGGCCGTTGAGAAAATTAAGCAGGAACACGGCGGGTACATGGGAAATCTTGCGCTCAAAAGTGGAGGTTCGCTTGCTTCTGGGCACTCAGCAGGGAATATAGAAGTCAATAATATTAAGCCTAATCCGGTTGGTTTGCGCAAGAATAGAGTGCTGATAGGGGAGGAGATGGAGTCAGCCACCATGGCTTATAATATGCTTCGTACCCAGGTTTATAAGGCTATGGTCAAGAATGGTTGGAATAACGTTGGTGTCACAAGTAGTAATAAGAGTGAGGGTAAGTCGCTTACTGCGCTGAATCTGGCATTGAGCCTGGCACGGTCTGTACAGCAAACGGTTGTTTTAATTGACTTTGACCTCCGACGACCTTCTATCCATAAGAAGTTGGACTATGAGCCCAAGGTCGGGTTAAGCGACTATTATACGAATAATAAACCTCTTGCTGAAATGCTAATTACGCCCGATGTAGAAGGTTTGGTCGTTATCCCTGGCCGAGAATCTCTTAATAATGCTTCTGAGTTGTTAGCATCACCGAAAACACCTTATTTGCTAAATGAACTTAGCCGTATGTTTTCTCCCGTTTATATGATATTTGATTTACCCCCCGTTTTGTTGGTCGATGATGTAATGGCGTTATCAGATTATATTGACTCTACGTTATTGATTGTATCAGAAGGGACAAGCAAAAAAGAGGAGCTTACCCAAACAGTGGAGTTGCTGGGAGGTGCTAACCTTCTTGGTACTGTTCTTAATAATTCTGGTGAGTCGCGAAGCGGTGGAGGGTACTATGATTATTATTACGGTGCCGATTAAAAAACCACCGAATATAAGAAAAGACATATGTTTTTTTGATCGTTGGTAATCATCGAGGCATATTAGTATACCCTGGAAGGTGTGTTTTTTTTGGATAGGTTTGTGGAGTACGCGCAAAGCTCCCTAATTCTACTTATACAGTAAACAAAATTATGTACGAATCATTTTATGGCTTTAACGAAAAACCTTTTTCACTACTACCTGACCCAGAGTTTTTATATCTAGGTGAAAGGCATAAAGAAGCGCTCGCTATGTTGGAGTATGGAATGATGCATCGAGCGGGTATTATTTTGATTACTGGGGAAATTGGCTGTGGAAAAACGACGCTTATTCGTCACCTTATTCAGAATCAAGAAGTTGATATAATTGTTGGAAATATTACTAATACTCATCGCTCTTTCGGAGAGCTTCTTAAGTGGGTTATGCTTTCCTTTGATTTAGAATACAGAGAAAAAGATAAGGTTGAGCTATATCAAGATTTGGTTGAGTTTCTGCAGCAAAAGCATAGGCAGGGTAAGCGAGTAGCGCTGATTGTCGATGAAGCTCAAAATATGACTCCGGATGCGCTTGAGGAAATGCGCATGCTCTCAAATATTAATGTAGATAAAGAGCAAGTTCTGCAAATTATTCTAGTAGGACAGCCTGAGCTACGAGATAACCTTAGGCTCCCAGAGTTAAAGCAATTTGCTCAAAGAATCACTGTTGATTATTTTTTAGAGCCGTTAATTCCTAAAGAGGCTTTTGAATATATCAAACATCGTATTCGGATTGCAGGTGGTAATCCTGAAATTATTGGTCTTGATGCGTTCAGAGAGATTTATCTAAGTAGCGGAGGTACACCGCGTCTTATGAATACGATATGTGATACGGCTCTTGTATATGGGTATGCGGAGCAAGTAAAGATTATTACATCTGAGATAGTTAAAGAAGTTGTTCGAGATAAAAGTAAAGGAAATGTTCTACCCTTAGAGCATTTAAAGGAAAGTGACATTGAGGGTGTTTCGCAGGGAATACGCCATGTGAGCATTGGAAGTTAAGTACCCTTATCTTAGGAGGGTATTCTCTTTGGTGACTATGTGGTGGCGGGTGGCAAAAATGATATGAAGGCTCTCCAATTTTCTAGGCGCGCCAGTTTCTAAATGGTTAGGATATCACTTCCTATCTGTGCATAGAATCGAAGAATAAGTCTATAAATCGTGTTTCAATAGATCTCCATAACGAATATTTTGGATCAACTGAAACCTTTCCGAGGAAACGAATGAAAGCGGTTATTCTTGCAGGTGGACTTGGCACCCGTATTTCTGAAGAGACGTCAATAAAGCCGAAACCAATGGTTGAAATTGGTGGTATGCCTATTTTATGGCACATCATGAAAATTTATTACTCACAAGGAATTAGAGAGTTTGTGGTTTGCTGTGGGTATAAGGGCTATGTTATCAAAGAGTTTTTTTCGAACTATTGGTTGAGAAGCTCCAATTTGACCTTCCATGGTAAATCAAGACCAATTGAAATACACGATAATAGCACTGAAGATTGGACTGTTACCCTCGTTGATACGGGCGATTCATCAATGACTGGTGGACGTCTTAAAAGAGTTAAGGAGTATCTTGATAACTCAACGTTTTGTCTTACCTATGGTGATGGTGTTGGCGATATTGATATCAGAAAATCGATAAAATTTCACCGTGAGCAGGGTTCTTTGGCTACGCTTACAGCGGTTCAACCAACAGGTCGGTTCGGAGCTTTTGCTATGCATAAGGATCAAATGAAGGTTGAGCACTTCAGGGAAAAACCACAAGGTGATAATGCTTGGATTAATGGAGGTTATTTTATTCTTGAGCCAGAGGTTATTGATTATATTGACGATGACTCGACTGTGTGGGAAAAGGAGCCGCTTGAGCAATTAGCGAGTGAAGGCCAGCTAAGTGCATTTAGACATAACGGCTTTTGGCATCCGATGGATACAATACGAGACAAAAGTGTATTAGAAGAGTTATGGGCTAACGATGAAGCACCTTGGAAATCTTGGTGATTTATAATAGGTTACCTCTATTTATTCGTGGATAGGCACCTTGTACCCCAAAGGGCATAGAAAAGCTTAAAAATCTCCAATAGCGGGGTCGCCAAGTACTCGAAATAGAAGGATTATTACAGCACTTAGCTCCTTAATTCTTGGATACTCTTAAGGAACGTGCATGAAATAACATCGACAACTATCTGATAACATGAGGATCAAGAATTGTAAACTGTATCTAGAAAATGATGACTCCCTACTCACAAGAACTCGAAGCTCAAATGCAAGAAATGTATAAACGATTGCCAGAAAA